>JZKD02S1679847.1:19098-36628 GCA_000966675.3 Picea glauca | reverse complement strand
ATATACCAAGGAGACATTTTTATTTTGAATCATCTTGTACTTGAACATTTAAGTGGGGTAAAAGGAGTTTGCCCCCTCGAAGAGGCTTATTATCTGAAATTATCTCTTTTTCAAGCCGTTGAGTACTTTTCTTGAGGCTTTTCTATGCTATGTTGATGTTTGGTTCTTAACATAAAGACTCAAATTTGAACATATCCACGAGACATACAATGTGGATCTATGCAACAATACAAACTGAATATACTCCAATGCAACCTAAATCTGTCAGAAAAGATCCAAGGCCTTCATCTCCACCACTCTATAGTACGAATCCAACCATGCGAATATATGTGTTGAAGTCGAACATGGTAGAAACCACTTGATTACCGGTCATTAGTGTATATCGTTAACACGTGCGAGGGAAATCACCATTAATGTCAATGACTCCCAAGGTACACTAGTACAATCCAACGAATGTGAATTAATGAGATGAAGTCAAACACTCGGTGGAATCTTCCGATCAGGGGTCAATAATGAAAACCCACTATTGAAAGCGAGGAAACTTGCCATTGAGGCATGCGAGTTCCAAGGTACCATTTAGTTTCTAAGTCTAATTACTCAATAATGAGTTGAATTCGACAGGAAAAGACTCATCACAAGAGGGCCTTAATGTATCCCCCATCAATGACACGAAACGGAAAAAAAAATTTGAGGTAGATCAGAGTAACAAATGATTTAGGACTGACTTAGGGATAGCTGACACAATAGAAGGATTAAGGACTGTAAAAATGGCCAACGCAATAAAAGGCTTTCAGGGTTGAACTTCTTTTTGAACATATTGATGACACGACCATTGTCTTGGAACACTGACTCAACAACAAGGATCATAGACCAATTTGTAATCTTATAAGGAGTATGATCAAGAGACAAGCGAATTTTCCAACCTAGACACAAAGCGAGTGAAAGTATGTCATGCTCAAAAGTGACTCTTCCATGAAATACAGGTTTAGACACATTTCTTTCCCAATTTTTCCCCCACCATCTCTGGTGAGTACCTCTTTATTTTTACACAAGCTTGAGGAGGATAATATATGCTTGTAATGTAAGATCATCCTTCGGACGAGTTCCTCGGAGTATGTTTAACAAACCCTAGGAAGGAGTGGTTCGGTCCCATATAGACCTTTCGATGTTTGTTTTATGATTCCAAATAAAGAAAACTCAGGGGTTTTTCATGTTTATAGAGTCTGAAAAACACTTAAAGAGAACTCTCTCAGTTCCTTTTTCGTAAAACAGTTCGACAAGACCGAAAAAGTGATAAATTATTGACCATCGAACATTTTATTCAATTATGTTTATGAGATTGAACAAAACAAGGTCACTCAACAGTCGTTTCATGTTTAGAGAGTCTGGAAAGAGATTAAAGGGAACTCCAGTGGGTTCCTTTTTTGTATAACCTTTACGAGTCTGAAAAAGTGATAAAAGTATACTCGGTTACATTCTCACTTATTTACGAGGACAAGAAAGAACAAATACTAAGATCGGTAACTTATTCTCATGTATTTACAAGTATGATAAAGAACAAAGACTAAGCTCATGATTGTTTTTATTTTTATGCAAGATTTAAAACAAAAAAAAACTATCCTTGGGATAGATTTTATTTTTACACAAGATTAAAAACTAAACAAAACTATGCTTGAACCTGGTTTCATTTTTACACAATCTTGAACCTGAGGAAACTATGCTTGAGGAAGGTGGTTTCATTTTTACACAATCTTGAACCAAAGTAAAAACTATGCTTGACTTCCCAACGCATTATCCACAAATTCGCATGGTTGGTACTTAGCCCCCAGCTTAAGAATCTAGTGGCTCAACTTCAGCATGAAGTCCAGAGCTAAGACAAATGCCCCCCAAGACTCATTTCATCCAAATACAAAGGATAATGAAATGAATATTCAAATACTAGATGAAGGACTTGACTCAAATAGAGAGGGGGGAAACTATTTCATTTTTTAACGAGCTTGGCACAGAAACAAGAACTATGCTCGTAACCTCTGTTTCATTTTTTAACGAGGTTTACACATAGACAAAAAAAACTATCCTCATAAGTGGTTTCATTTTTTAATGATCTTGAAATCAAAAAACCATGCTCAAAGACCTCTGTTTCATTTTTTAACGAGGTTGCCTCAGAGACACAAAAACTATCCTCAAAGCCTCTCTTCTTGGTCATGGATTCCAAGAGGACAATGCTCCAAAATGACACCATGTCAAGGGACAAAACTCGGTCATGGATTCCAAGAGGTATTCACTAGAAGGAAGAAACATACTTTGGAAGGACACCATGTCAAGGGTCGTGACACGAATAAAGAGATCAGGCTCTAACAACCCTATCGAAGAGATCACCATGTCAACTACTGGATCTAAGTCATCAGAAGTTGAATCCATGGGCAACAATGCCACATAATTGACCTATGGCGGGGGTGATACCATATGCATATAAGAACCATTCAGGGAGGAAATCAAGGTGGGGTCAACGAATGAAAGTTGATCAACAGTCACAACTCTTCCATCGTGTGGGAAATATATCACACAAAAAAGAGTGGACACAATAGCTTTCATGGCATAGACATAATCTCACCCAAGTAGTAAAGTGAAATCCAAGGGGTCTTGGACTACCATGACATCAATAAAGACATTTTTCCCTCCCAAAGTTATAGGAAACTGAGGAAGGGTCCCTAAAGGTTGATTGGTTCTTCTGTTAAAAGATAACAGAATCTGTGTAACCGACACAAGTTGAGGAAAACCCAAAGCTTGCCAATAAAAAGAAGACAAAATACTAACAGACGCACCTTCATCTATTAGTGTTTGAGGAACATCTCGACAAAAAACCTATACTGTAATCTGGAAAGGAATGTGAGAGGGAAGACGAGGTCCATTTAGCACACCCCAATCAAAATGGATGGCTGCATTACTTGGAGGAGGTTCCACGAGAGAAGGAGGAATGTCCCCCGACATGGTAGATTCTATATCAATGAGAAAAACATGGGAAATATTGGGTTTACTCTCTAGCAGGAGAGTAGGATCGACCGATGATGAGATCAGATTGACCACTTGGGTTGCATTCACCAAAGGGAGAATGGGATCGACAGATGGAAACGGATCGACCACGTGAGTGGAACTCTCTAACAGGAGAGTGGGATCGACCAAGGATGGGATCATATCATCCACTTTAGTTTCACTCTCCTAGAGGAGAGCGGGATTGACCGAGGATGGTATCGGATCAACCACTTTGTCAAATCGTTCAACTAAGGATGTGACCATATTGATGACATGATCAAACAGATTAACTGGTGAAGGGACCAGAGTGATCATTCCATCAACTATAGGGGGGTCAAGAGTAATATTGTGATAAGCAGCTGGAAGTTGAGGTTGTGAAACAGTCATGTCTTCCAGTAATTTTGAGGCTTTGTCCATATGAGGGCAAAGGTGAGTGACATGACTCCCTTTGCATAACATGCACGGGAACTTGACTCTACTTTTCTTCTTCCCAATCGTATCATGACTGGTTGATGGGGGATCATAAATATCTTTTTCAGAGGATGACGACATGGACTAGAGAGGAGATGAAAACCATGCTTCTATAACCTTGGATAGACCATGGAAATCCTTAAGAAGATGGCTACCCTTACAAAGCCTGCAAGGGTACTTGGTCTTACGAATTGTTTGGGTGATATTGACATCATCAACACTCCCAACACGATTAACAGTAACTGGTTTCTTTCCAACATGTTTGATAGTGGCTGGAGGTTTTGACCCTTGTTTATCTTTCTTCTTCTTCTTATTCACTGGGTTACTAGCTTCAGAACTTTCACTCAACAAAGAATATGAAACGAAAGGCAACCTTGCAAGCAAAGAAGGTGAAAAAGACCTTACTGGTGAAGAAGGTGAAGGATGAACATGATGTTGATGATCTTGGGGGGAAGTGCTTGTGATTGAAGCACTAACTACATTCGAGATTACCTGAGTGGAAAACACACATATCGGTAATCCAATTGTGAGATTTGGAAGGCTCAAAGTAGAAATATGAGGAGGACCAATGTTTCTGTAAGAAGGAAAAAAAAAGGTTACCCTGAAAAAGGAGTTCTTTCATTGGTCATTCTTGGAACTGACGCCATAAAAATAAAGATCCAATCTAGATTCCACAAGGGAAAACAAACAACACACGTTAAAAATCTAGTAAGAAAACAAGCAAACAAAACCTTCTCACAATGAGCACACCAGTTGGTGGTGAAATCCAACGTCGTGGGAACAAATTCAGAAGGGGCTCACATAGAGTGGGTGGAGAAGTTATGTTGATGACTTGCTTAACAAACTTACACCTTGGTGCAAGCTCCCACACATAAACATGGGTATACCCTCCAAGGAGCCCAAGTGACTTTGGACAACGTCGATTCCAGGTACCGTGAAGACTTGCCCCTCCATAATCACCTTGTGTAAAGACCCTAAAGAGATAGGCCACTAAGTTTACCAATCACTACAGTGATGCCTGGGGAAACAGTTGACAGTCTGATCAACGTGCAAGGGAAGGGTATCTAGCCTGAAATCAACTTGAAAGGCTTACACTCATAATTGTGGGTATACCTTCAAGTGATCCTCATAATACGCGCAATCTCTACACCAAGACCAACAAAGCAGGGTGAGTAACTCTGCCAGTCTTAATGCGACCTCATGATTGACCCTTGTGTGAGAAGGGATTCCTAGGAGAAAATGTAATAAGTGGATTTAACCTCTCCCTAACTCAAGATTCTATGTTTGTTTGCAACTTTGAAAATTTATATTTCACACCTATTCCAAAGCCCTACAACTAATCTAATGTAGGTTTTCTACCAGATAGTATAAAAAAATTCTAATTAGTTTTTTATAAGCGCTTTATTTTATGGCTGTTGTTAATCAATAGGAAAATGGTGTGAACAATATGATGTTTTGACAGACTTGAAAGTTATGCAAAGAGATGAAGATGCAATATTTTCATTTCGATGAAAGCTATGCTACGAGAAGGAGAAAATATTTATCATTCCCATATGCACAATGTCCCAAAATTTTAAAACTCATCAATATCAATATCTTCAAGAAATGATACAAAGAGACTATACACTAATACACGATTCATGGCCATGAGGGGGAATTTTTTTTCAGAATTTAAGACCAAAAAATTCTAAGAATCATGCAATTTCACTACTTCAAATGCAAGGATGACCCCAATCTAATATAAAGCAAGAAATTAAATCTTTTTGTTTCAAAAATTTCACTAAAAGAAATAATGAACTTTCTTAAAACAAAGAAACCCAAACTAAAAGTTTTCTTTTAAAGAAAACTACTAAAAAAAAATCTGATCTTTCCCTAAACAATTGTAAAGAAAACACATGCTTTGTAATTGAAATACACTCAAAGAAAGAGACTAATCCTTCAAAACCAAACAAAGAAAAGATGACTAAAAGAAACTCAAAGAATGTCAAGAAGACTGTAAACAGACCAATATAGGCTCCAAAAGTTCAATCCAGCTAATCAAAGAGAAACCAGGCATCAAAATATAACAAGACCCAATCCAAAAAAAAATTACAAACACGTTCACAAGCCAGTAGTATATTACCGTGTGAAAATCAACAGTTTTCGCAGGCTAGCAATGGGCGGGGTGCGAAAATCAATTTTTTTCGCAGAATGTATACAAGTGAAGTGCGGGAATGTCTGTAATCAAAAGTAATTTGGAAAAAGGACAAATATTCTAAGTGAACTTTTATATCCAAAGAGTCTGGATGGATCTCCCACAGACTCAAAGACTAGAAAACAAGAAAACAAAGCAAGGGAAACTAGACTAACTAGGAAACAATCGCTTCCCCAGTATGGTCGACAATTTTGTTATTGGATAAATCGGTAGGTGTAGACACTAATTGATATCCCTAGATCCACCTACATCTAGAAAAAAACACACTAGAACACGACACTTTCCTTAAGTTTTAAACACTGAATTTACTAACTAAAGAGGGATATGTGACATACCATTTAAACGTCGCTTCCTCTCACTATCACCATCCTAGCTCCATTCCAAAAATCAAACAATGATGATCTTGCAAAAGAACGCAACCAACCAAAGTGATAGTAATAGAATAAACTCAATATAAACCTATGTATGTGATCAAGGAATCATACAATAAAACACAACAAGCTTTATAGGAAAGAATCATATTACTGTATCATATTAAATGTGAAAGAGAGATTACAACCATGGCCTTGATGTCGTAAGGTCCCTTCCAACTTTCCTTCATTCCCCAGACACTTCCACTCCAAGAATTCTGAGAGCACAGATTTGATAATATTCACAATCTGTCTTGAAAAAATGGTTCATCTAGCCAAGCTAACAATTTCCAAAGCTCAATCCAATCCAAGCTCCAAAATCAAAAGCTTACTTTTTCCATGAGATCTCCTCTCCTTTTATAATTTGAAGAGGATAAGGTGAGGAGGTTAGGGTGATCCCACTAAATCATGAAAGCGAGTAAGATCCAAACCATTTGGATGCCACCTCATCATGGAAGTTTCTCCTTCTAGAAGCATCAAGAAGATGCTCTTTTTTCCCACGTATGAGCATTTTTGCACCCTGCCTATATAGAAACCTATGAACACTTCGCAACCTAGCTATGGTGAAGCCTGCGAAAATCAGGCATTTTCGCACCCTGCCTATATAGCAACCTGTGAACATCCTCTTTAATAGGGTTTTTACAAAGGAGAATGCAAATTCTCTTCTCAGGAAAAGTTCTTCTCCCTTCTTTCTTCAAGAACTCAAGCCACTAACCCCTCTGAAGGTAGTAGATAGGTTTACATCATTAATGGTCATAGGGATGAAAAAAATAATGTGTAACATTGTTAGACCAAAACCCATAGGTGTTATTCCCTACCACAATCATCAGAGATAAGATCCATGAGAGGGGGTTAACCAATGTCACAAAACTCATGGGAAGAGTTGAATCCAATGTCCAAGAATCTCCCCCCCAGCACTTGTCGAGTGAGTTTCGAACTCGAGACATGTTTCTATGATACCATTTATTGTAATATTCACCAATAATGAGAGAGGGCGAAAAACCAGTATTGAGAACGTTTTACCATTTTCAATCAAAACTTGTAAAAATTACATTATCAATAATTACATTCACTTATGATTTCATTTAAGATATCATAATCATATAACTAGAGATACAAATTACACAAGAGTTTTACGTGGAAACCCAAATGGAAGAAAACTAAAGAACACTTTTTAATATATATCTTCCATATTACATTCATAGGAAGCACCATCTTCCAATATTCTCCAACACCAACTCGAAGGAGGCTCCAACCCCTTGTTTATAGGATTCAACCTGAAGGAATCTACAAATCCCTGAATTATCTAGCTCCAACTCAAAGAAGGTTCCAACCCCCTGATTTATAGGCTCCAACCTAAAGGAAGAGATGACTCCCTCTATTATCCAACATCAACTAGAAGGAGGCTCATGTTGATTGTTACACATTAATTTGGTCATCCCAGTGATCCATTGACAAGTATGTGTTCATGTTCCCAAAAAGAGTCTTTTACCATGAGGGAAGTGACTAAATTTCTCTTATTGAAAACCTTATGCAGAAAGTTTGTCACAAGATGCACTATATGCAGGGTGCGATGATGTCTGTTCGTTGCTCCCTATTCTGAAGTTGGCTTGCAACGTCTCCATTGTCTTCTCTATAGCTAGGGTGCGATGATGTCAAAAGACTAAGAAAAGGTCAAGTTTCATGAACGTTCTATAAGGGGATCTTCTGGAAGATGAGGTGGCATCTGAATCGCTTGGATCTTACTCGCTTCTTTAATTTGGTGTGATCATCCTAATATCTTAAGCCATCTCTCTTTCCCCTATATAAAGAGCAATATCTTATGGAAAAGTCTAAGGTTAATGCATATTGAATAGGATAAGAATTGAATGAGGAATTCTACTTCAGTTCATACTTGAGGGATTCATTTCATTTCATCAAGTCATTATGGATTTTCTTCATTCAAGGTTGGAGAAAGTGTGTGTGTTGGAGCAAAGATTCATTGAGAGGGGACCTTGCGACATCAAGGCTATGGTTATAATCTCTTCTTTCATTTTAATATGATACAGTGATATGTTTCTTTCCCATAAAAAATGCATTTTTTTATTGTATGATTCCTTGATCACATAGATAGGTTCTCATTGAGTATATTATATTGCTTTGACTTTGATTGACTTGTGTTCCCTTGCAGATTCAATATTACAGGAGCACCAGAGTGGATCTAGGATGGCGATGACAGGAGAGAGAGATATTTAAACGGTATGTTTCATATCTCTTGATAAATAGTAAACTAAATGGTTAGAACTTAGGGAAATCGTCATATTTTGTTATGTTTTGTTCTATATCTAGGTGGATCTAGGGAGATTTGTTTATGTCCACATTTATCGATAAGTCCCATAACAAATTTTTTGACCATACTGGGGAGAGAAATATTTAAACGATATGTTACATATCTATTGTTAAATAGTAAACTCACAACCCTAGATCTCCCTATATCCACCTAGATCTATAACAAAACATAACATAATATAACACTTTCCCTAAGTTCTAACCATTGAGTTTGCTATTTAACAAGAGATATGAAACATAATGCTTAATTATATCTCTCTTGTGTCATCGCCATCCTAGATCCACTACAGTGCTTCTATGATATTGAATCTACAAGGGAACACAAGACAACCAAAGTGAAAGAAATATAATATACTCAATGAGAACCTATGCATGTGATCAAGGAATTATACAATAAAACAAAGCAAGTTTTATGAGAAAGAAATATATTTTGTTCTATTTTGTTCTAGATCTAGGTGGATCTAGGGAGATTTGTTTATGTCCACATTTACCGATAAGTCCCATAAAAAAATGGCCTTCTATCGAGTCGACCATCTGTAGTTATACATTTCCTACCATGTCGGCCTTCCTTGTGTCAGTTTCAAATCACCTCATACTCTGATCTACTTCAAATATGTTACTTTTTTGTATCACTTATTGGGGGATACATTAAGGCCCTCCTATGACAAGTATTTTTCTTTCGAATTCAACTCATTATCCAGGAACAAGACTTAGAAATCATTTAGTACCTCATAACCTGCATGCCTCAATGATAGGTCTCTTCGCTTCCAATAGTGGGTTCACATCATTGACCCCTGATTGGGAAATTCCATCGAGTGTTCGACTTCAACTCATTTATTCACATTCCTTGGATTGTACTATGGTACCTTGGGAGTCATTGAAATCAATGGTGATTTTCCTCGTTCTTGCTAACTATTCTCATAATTGACCGGTAATCAAGTGGTTTCTACCATATTTGACTTTAGCACCTGTAATCACATGGTTAGATTCATACATAGATACATTGTGTATGTCTCGTGGCTATGTTTGAATTTGAATCATTTTAACACATAGATCCACAGTGTATTCCTGGTGGCTATGACAATTCACACTGTCGTGGATTCATGGTGTATATTTAATGGTTATAACTCACTTGAAATTTTGTAAACTGACTATGGGAATGCCTACATCAAACAATGGTATATATTATCTTGATGCTTGACTGTTTGTAGGTTACCGATTGGTGTGCTCCTTGTTTCCAACACACATGTTCTACAAAGTATTTTGGCTATCACGAGTCTCAGTATCATACTTTGGGGGGAATTTTGTTACAAAATATTTTGGTCACCCCAGTGATCCATTGACAAACATGTGTTCATGTTCCCAAAAAGAATCATTTACCATGAGGGAAGTGACTGACTTTCTCTTCCTGAAAACCTTATGCAGAAAGGTTGTCGTAGGGTGCGATGATGCCTAATCGTCTCCCCGTACCCTAAAGTTGTCTTGTGACATCTCCGCAGTCTGCTCTATAGCTAGGGTGCGACGATGTCAAAATACTAAGAAAAGGTAAAGTTTCATGAAAGTTCTAGAAGGAGATCTTCTGGAATATGTGGTGGCGTATGAATGGTTTGGATCTTACTCGCTTATCTGATTTGGTGGGATCATCCTAATATCTTCAACCATATCTCTTTCCCCTATATAAAGAGGGATATATCATGGAAAAGGCTAAGATTAATGAAGATTGAATAGGCTAAGAATTGGATGAGGAATTCTACTTCAATTCATACTTGAGGGCTTCATTTCAGTTTATCAATTCATTGTGGATATTCTTCATTCAAGGTTGGTGCAAGTGTGTGTGTTGGAGAAAAGAGTCATCGAGAGGGGACCTTGTGACATCAAGGCTTTGGTTGTAATCTCCACTTTCATTTTAATATGATACAGTGATATGTTTATTTCCCATGAAACTTGATTTGTTTTATTGTATGATTCCTTGATCACATGCATAGGTTCTCGTTGAGTATATTATATTGCTTTCACTTTCGTTGGCTTGTGTTCCCTTGAAGATTCAATATCACAGGAGCACCAGAGTGGAACTAGGATGATGATGAAAATAGAGAGATATATTTGAACGGTATGTTGCATATCTCTTTTTAAATGGTAAACTCAATGGTTAGAACTTAGGGAAAGCATCATATTTTGTTTTGTTTTGTTCTAGATCTAGGTGGATCTAGGGAGATCTGTTTATGTCCGCATTTACCGATAAGTCCCATAACATTGATGAATGCAGCTATGTGAGACATTCTCTAGCTGAAAAAACTATGAGATGTGGATCATTTCAGCTATGTGAGTCTTTCTCTCATCTTGCAAACCCGAGAGAAATCCCCTAATAAGGGTATATGGTTCTTACCTGAGACATATATAGGAATGTAGAGATTACCTCCTCCATTCAAAGATTTGAGAAGAACTCCAGATGATTATCTAGTGGGAAAGGTGATCTATTGAGTTAGATGTGCCTGTGGCTAAGCATAAGGTGAACATGTGAAATACCAAAGTGTTGGGTGGATCATCATATGAACATAAATGAAGATTATGTATTATCCTCCTTTGAGAAGAAGAGTTGATGAGAAGACTCCAGATAATTCTTCTGTGTGAGGCAGTGGGAAATAAGATCTGTACAATTGACGTGCCTGTGGATGAGCACAGGTGAACGTCTGAAGATATGGTTCTTTTGTGTAATGCAATGAACTAGAGATATGACATTCCTATGTATGTTCCCCTAGTGAATGACCACTAGAGGGTTTATCATATCCTTTTTTATATATATTCTTCAATATTCATACCTTCCTGTAATCCTAGTTGTCATGTAAAGGGTACAGGTCGGCCCCACCTAAATGTGATTAATAATAAATGTAAAAGATAATTAATCTAGTTAATATTAATTATAATAATAATTATTATTATTATAATGTGAATTAGAGAGGTCAGCCCTGTTGATCCAATAAAAAATTTTGTTGATAGGAAAATTCTAATATAAGTAAAGGAAGATTACCCATTTTGGAATCATATCTTTCTCATGAGTTTGATCATTTCAACAAGTAAACTTCCTTGGGAAAAGTGTGCACCTCTCTTGGGTGCTAGATTTATAGGGTTTGAAGAACCATCTTGTGTTCTAGGGTTTATCTTGGTGGTGAAGGCATTTCTCTTGAATAATATAGCAAAGGATTTGGTTGGGTTACCTTCTCTTGTTGAGAAGGGTTTCCCAGGATACATCTTGTGTTCTTGTGCATGGTACTTCTTCTTGTGATCTTGGTTGTTGAAAGATTTATGGTTATGGTTAAATGATAAAATGGAATGAAATTCAAGATTAACCTAACTTATAGAAAATTCAACATGGTATCAGAGCACAGGTCTTGAAAGAACCCATTGCACAAGCATCCACAAAGTCTCAACTCACCTTTTGCAGAACCGTACGACCCGTGTAGGGTTTCCAGAAAATTCTGTATGACCTTCCTTTCAATGGTAATTCATCCCTTAGTACTTGTACGTTGGGGTTAATTTTGGAATATAAGAGTACGTCATCTTCCAGTGCATCTCCAAAATCTCTCAAAATGAATTTTCGATAAATTTTGATTTTTTGCCCTAGCGTTTCTAGGGTGCCAAAATTTCCTGCAGAATAATAATTTTGGTTTTCTGAAGAAATGTTCTCCTGAATCAGCACGAATCTTTGTGACACTAGGAAATTTATTGTTGGAAGTCATAAGTCCAACATAATCCAAGGTTGCTAATTCAACCTAATCATTAAGTTTTCAAAATCGAATTGGCAAGAAATTTAAGAAACCAATCAAATGAAGAGGAGAGAATTAGTAGAAGATAGCTTGATGGAGCAAGCAAATTCATCTCCTGAAAATCAAGGCTTCTATTCACTCTTGAAGAATATGAACTCTTGGATGTGAAAACTAAAAATATACCAGCCACAACTACAGATACAAAGAATAATATAAGAAAAGAATAAGATAAGAAAAAAAGAATATTTCAAAGAAAGAAAATTAATCATCTACTTAGTAAGATATCACCACTTTCCCTGTATTGCCAATATGAAGACAACCTATGACATGTATGAAGCTTTAAAAGGAATGTTTGAAAGTGAAAACACTCTCAGAGATATTACCCTAACAAGCCAACTTCAAAGTACCAAGATGACGAAGGGTGACACAGTTGCACTCTTCTTTATGAAGTTATCAGAGATTAAAGAACAACTAGATACCATTAGGGAAATCATGTCTGATAGAGAACTTGTCTTAACCACTCTCCAGAATCTTCCAAAATCATGGGAGCCTTTCATTTAGAGTATCATTGGAAGAAAATATCTACAAACCTTTGATTGTCTATGGACAGATTACACTCAAGAAGAAATTGGACTTATAAATATAGGAGTAGAATATTCCTTAGAAGAAAATCATGCTCTTGCACTTCATACAAATAAGGGAGGAAAATTCAAAATAAATTTCAGGAAAACATTTAAAGGTGAAAAGTCTTCATCCAATCTAGGTTATCAAAGAAGAAATGTTTCAGTTCAGTGCTTCATATGTGACAAGTATGGATACTATGCAAGAAATCTTCCAACCGGGAAGAAGGGAAGACAATATGCTTCGATCGCTGACATTTATCTAGATCCACCTCAAAAGAATGAAGAGAAAAGAGAGTAGAAGTACTTCCTCTAAAAGGACATGACTACAAACTAGGTAAATCAATTGATCTCTAATTTTATAGTTGATTTCATTTTTCAAATAAATGAAGGATACTATTACTAGTACAAGAGATCTCAAAGACTTGGACCATTATCCCTGGTACAAGAGTCCAAGCCATATTTAATTTTTTCATTATACAAGAACAAGAATAAATATTTTCCTTGAAAAAGGGATAGAATTTCAAAGATCCAGAGAATATTAGATAGAGATTGATACTAAGACAAATACCTTCTCCCCCTTTAGTAGTTCAGAGGGAGACTTATCTTGTTCCAATTGATCAGTTCTTCCAGTTGATATATTCAGAGATATTGAAGTAGGGCATAAAATCCCTACCTAGAATCACTTTGCAAAGAGGCAGAGAAACATACAAGCCTCTCAAGGCACATCCCGAGAAAGAAAAAGAGATTTTCGAGCTATCCTTCATTCATGAGACATTTCATTGATGTTGAGCCTCCTTTGTCTTAGAGAAGCAATAGGATAACATGCATGGAAAGATTCCATAATAAAACAATAACGATATATCTTAAATAATGATGTGTAAGATATTATTCAGGGACCAGAAGGGAAATCTATGGTAACTAATTCCAAGTGGATCTATAAGATCAAAGCATGCAGTTGATTCCATGACACTTGATCCAGTAAACCCGATACACTTATATCCATACTACCATCCATGACCTTGAAACTATATAAGATAGATAAATTCTTGATGAGTTTGGATTTCAGCAAGAGTGTTGTTGATCCAAACCTATATCATTACATTGTTGATGATGAGAGCCTGATTTTGATGACTTATTCAAAAATACTTGTTGTTAGATACAAGTAACCCTTGACTTCTGAATCTGAGATGAAGAATATGAGTATGATGCACTACTTCTTGGGACAACAAGTATGATAGAGGACTGATAAGATTTTCCCGAGTTAAGGAAAATATACAGTGGAAATATTAAAGAAGTTCAAGCATGATAGAATGAAAAACCCATCCTGATGTATTTAAAAGAAGAAGACTGATGATGATTCACATGAAACTGATACACAACTGATTGGATCATCGATGTATCTAGTTAACGCCAAACTTCATTCATGCTATTAAATGAATGTACTTAGTCAATTCATGAGTAAGCCAAGAAAGAATCGCTAGATAACATTAAATCATGTATTGAGATATATATGAGGCACAATTGGATATGTCCTAAGATATGCCTCTAGTGTGAACTTGATTTTGCAGGATATGTCGATTTAGATTGAGAAGAAAGTACAGTGGACCGGAAGAGCACATCTTGTTGATGTTCTACCGTAACTTTTTCCATGGTTTCCTAATACAGGAGGAATCAAAACTATGTGGCCTTGAGTACCATAGAGGAACAGTATATAGCAGTGAGTGTGGAAAGAAATGTGGCTTCACAAGCTTCTCATAGATTTACTTGACCATGAGATGGATCCTATGATGATAACCAAAACGCTGTGTATAAAGCTCCTTGAGAACCCAGTGTTTCCTGATGGATCGAAACATGATGAGATGAAATATTCTTATATCAAATATATGATGCATATGAAAATCGTACACATGCGGTACCTTCCTACACACATGCGGTACCTTCCTACACATGAGCAGATTACAGACATCTTCACCAGACTAACTTGGTAAAAAATTCCTTCCTAGTTGAGAGGGAGTATTAATGACTCCAGCCAAAACAAAATTCTATGTGAGACTTGGCATGATGAAGAATATCTCCCTAGATGAGAGGGAGTGTTGATGAATGAAACTCTGTGAGACATTCTCCAACTTACAAACATGTGATATGTGGATCATTACAATTATGTGAATCTTTCTCTCAGATTACAAACCTGATAGAAAGCCCCTAAGAAGGGTACATGGTTCCTTCCTAATACAGATCTAGGAGTGTAGAGATGACCTCCTCCATTCAAAGAGTTGAGAAGAACTCTAGATGATTATCCAGTGTGAAAGGCGATATGTTGAGTTAGATGCGCCTGTGGTTGAGCACACGGTGAACTTGTGAAATCCAAAAGTGTTGGGTGCATTTTCATGTGAACATAAATGAAGATGATGTATCATCCTCCTCTAAGAAACATAGTTGATGAGACGACTCTAGATAATTCTCATGTGTGAGGTAATGGGAAAGAATATGTGTAGAGTGGAGGTTCATGTGGACGAGCACAGGTGAACGTGTGAATATCTGGTTCTTCTGTGCAATGCAATGAACCAGAGATATGACATCCCTATGTATGTGACCCTAGTTGATGAGAACTAATGGGTGTATCAGATCCTATGCTATATATATTTTTCAAAATTCAGACCTGCTTGTAAACCTAATTGTTATGTAAAGGGTATAGGTCGACCCCACCTTAATGTGATTAATAATAAATGTAAAAGATAATTAATCTAGTTAATATTAATTATAATAATAATAACTATAATTATAATGTGACTTAGAGAGGTCATCCCTGTTGAGATAATAAACACTTATGTTGATAGGACAAGTCTAATATAAGTAAAGGAATATTCCCCATTGTGGAATCATATCTTTCTCATGAGTTTGATAATTTCAGCAAGTACACTTCCTTGGGAAAAGTGTGCACCTCTCTTGGGCACTAGAGTTCTAGGGTTTTAAGAACCCTCTTGTGTTCTAGGGTTTATCTTGGTGGTGAAGTTATTTCTCTTGAAGAATATAGCAAAGGATTTGGTTGGGTTTTCTTCCCTTGTTGAGAAGGGTTTCCCAGGATACATCTTGTGTTCTTGTGCATGGTACTTCTTCTTGTGATCTTGGTTGCTGCAACATTTGTGATTATGGTTAAATGATAAAATGGAATGAAATTCATTCTTAACCTATATTATAGAAAATTCAACAGCTCCAACCCCCTTTCCTTGCTCCTTCCTTCCTCCCTAAAATAAAAATGGAGACTCAACCTGACACTTTTATTTTCACCAATATTGATACATCATCATCATCAGAACCAAAATCAAGTGATCATTATAACTATCACTTATATTGATACATAATCATCATCAAAACCATATCCATCCTAATAAACACATAAATATTATGTCAATATCACCAAGAAGATATCCAAATCATGTGCTCAAAATCACTATGATATGCATCAAACTATGTGCCAAGATATGCCTCAATCATGTACCAAAACATCCAATATGTAGCTCAAACCATGTGTCCAAATATGCCTCAAAAATATACCAAACATCCAAGATATGCCTCAATCATAAAACAACATCTCCAAAATCATCAGGATATGCATCAAACCATGTACCAAAATATCCAATATCTACCTCAATCTATGTGCCAAAATCAAGATACAAAACATGTGCCAAAACATGCCTTAAGAATGTGCCAAACCATCTAAAATGTACAAAAAAACATGTTACATGTCTCTCAGATCATAGATATAATATCACAAAGATATGTCTCTATCCATGTGCCAAATACTTCAAACATGTTCCATATCCTTCAAGATACAAGCCTTAAAATATATGGAATAACATACCTTTTCATGTGAGAAAGACCTAGTGCATAATATCACATACAATCATACCTTCTGTAACTTCAACATCAAGAAGATAACACCATATTAAAACCCTTCCTCAAACTTTCCTCAATCTCATGAGACTAGACCAGACAAGAAATAGTGACTCGCATGACACTACCAGGACAACCGATGGGGGCCTTACGAGACATCCTCTACTTGACACGTGGGGGTAAAATCAGATAGGGTTTCCAAAAAAATCCTCCTCCCATATGTGGCTCCAAGAACTTCCTCCTTCGAAGACTCAACCACTTCACTTGTTCTAAGATATTACTCACATTCTTGCTTGATTCACATCACACTTGATCGATTTCAAATGAGAGGCTCTTGATGTGTATTTATACACTTCCAAAAATCATTTATTTGACATTGTGGTCGACTTATAACTTCTTATTTGCAACAAATTTTCTCCTTCAATTAATTTTGGGGCCGACTTGTAACTTCTTGTTGCAACTAATTAGGGGATTTTTAACCATAGTTTGGGTCTTCATTGTTAAGAGGGTATAACTTCTCAACTATGAAGAACCATATGGAATGCCACCTACCATAGGAAATGGCATGATGAGAACCATCCACCTATGGGATTTTTACATGTAGTTATGATGTCCTTCCTACTCTTTTTCATCAATCAACTTCAAGCTTCATGAATGTTAGATTACTGAGAGGGGGCGTGAATTAGTAATAGTGTAAGTATAATCCTTTTTCTTCAAATGTTATATCAATGTAGAATTATTATCCAATAATGAGCAGTAAGAAATAAACAATCACACACATACACAGTACACCAGTGTTTTACATGGAAACCC
>JZKD02S1679841.1:211743-229129 GCA_000966675.3 Picea glauca | reverse complement strand
ACCAGAAAGAAGGAATGATTACAAAAGAGATGAATATCCAAGAAGACCTCCTACCTTCAGAAATCAAAGAAGCTTCAATTAGTATGAAGGAAACTACAGAAGAGTAGATCATGAACCCAAATGGACTACATCAAAAAGAAGGTCACTTACTCCAAGGTATCAAAATTTCTTTCTTGGTCATTGTTATACTTGCAAAAATTTTGGACATAAGGAAATTAATTGCAGAATCTATGAAAGGAAAAAATACGCAAGGAACATGAATGGTGTAAATAGAAGATATGGAAATAGTCATGGATTTGTAAACATAAGTTATAATTCATTTTCCCCATTGATGGACAAAAACATTGTATGCTACAAATGTAATTATCTTGGTCACAAAGCACGAGATTGCAGATATATGAATGAAGATGTCCCTATGCCAACAACAGTATGGAGAATGAAAGAGATTTCAAACAATGAAGATTGTCGAATAGCATTGACTGCTGAAGAATGTAAAGAAGAATATGAATGGTACATAGACATTGGATATTATTCACACACGACCAGGGATCAAGACAAATTCATCGGCTTGAAGAGAAAGGGTGGAAATGTTTCATTTGGAGATGACTCATCTGCCAAAATACTTGGAGAAGGTGTAGTAGAGCTTGGAAGCATAAATGTAAAATAAAAGAATGCCCTATTGGTTGAATACTTGAAACATAATCTACTCAGTGTTAGTAAAATGTGTGATCAAGGATACACTTTTATGTTTGACTCCCAGAAATGTAAAATCAGAAAAAATAACTCGGGAAGATTGGTTGCAATTGCAACAAGAAGACCGAACAACATATGCATCCTAGACATGAAGAAGAGAGAGAATACATAATCCACACAAAATGATTCCAAGGAAGAAAAATTCCCAAAGACCAAAAATAAGGATGAAGTATTATTGAGTGCCACATGTTTAGGGGGAGCAGCCCCAAAGAAGAAGGTCACCTTATACCATTGAACTCGGGGGGAGAAGCCCTACCCTTTTCTATTGATGTCAAAGGGGGGGATAAATTGAGATCATCATGACAGGGGGAACATGAGTGTTTCCATCAATGACAAAGGGGGAGATTGTTGGAAGATTGGTTATTGTCGTTGATGTCAACCCTAGTCATTGGTTTTGGACCACAAGATTGATGAAGGTATTTGGACATGAAGGACAATGCACATGAAGACACAACACCCATGGATGGATAGTATACATCATTTTGTTTTCGATGGTAGGTGGCATGTCACGTGGATCCTCATGGTTGAGGAGAAATGAATTTTTGAAGATGACAAAGTGAATTGAAGAAGGAAGTACATGGCGGCCCTGAAGATAATTAAAGAAAAAAATTACAAAACAAGAAAGTGTTAGGTCGGCCCTAATGTTAAAATGAAGTGAAATAAATGGTATAAATACATATCATTATACACACAAGTCTAATTTCAGAGGAAATCAGAAGTAAAGAAGGCCGGATTTCAAGGGAGGATGAAGTCTTTTGGTGATGTGTTCTAAGGTATGTTATTTACAGGTCATCTTACCATTTTCGCTATAACTTTTTTTTTAGAACGATTCATATGGTGAAATTGATATGGTATCAAGAAGACATATCAAGGTACCTATGGTAACAAATTAAGCTCTTCATTCATTACAATTTTGGAGATACACTCTGTGGAAGATAGGGTTTTTGACTAGTCCCAAATCTAGTCAATAAACAGATGTTCCGAGTAAAATAGTCATAACTTATTCATAGAGAATCCAAATGATGTGAGACCAATTGCATTGGAAATCGTACGGACTGTAGTTTCTTTTGTGCGAGTTTTAAAATTTTATGTTAAATATTGAGCACGGAGCATTCTGTACAAGTTCGCTCTCTTGAATAAACCAGAATTGAACAAGGTCTACCATTCTCTCTATAACTTTTTTTTGGGGAGGATTCAAGGAGTGAAACTTGGAGAATTTTCAGAGAATACATTGAGTAATATTATCTATAGAATCATATTATTCCAAGAATTGAGAAATTTCATAAGTTGAATAAATCTCAGTAAGCATTATCATGTTCTATGTGATGGTTGGTTGATGGTGATGATTTAATGTAAAGTTTTATTATCTCTCATATATTCTTGGGTGGAAGGAAGGGGAAACGATGAAGAGTTCAACTCTCTCTTGATATTGGTGGATTGTATCTTCCTCTTGGAGTTTTATCCCTCCCTTTACATTTGGAAGTTGTAGCTACCTTTGGAAGTCATTACTTCCCTTGAACAATAACTATTGATTATTTCTCATATATTGTACACGGTGTATTGTGGTGTAACTCTTATACTATTGTTCATTTGTCATTGGATATAATTGAATGGTTTAAGTATAAATTGAAAAATGTTTGAAATTGTACTTGATATTGATTCACTCCCTCTCAGTATCAACAGAGTTTGCGCTTTTATGGAACGACTCCTATTAGTAGCATCCTCAACTTCAAAGAAAACATGGTTTTTGTACTCTCAAAGGTCTTCTTCAAGCCAATTCGGGCATCAAATTCCATCAATATTGGCTCCCGGACTCTAATTCCAAAAACTAGAGAACTTGGTCTATCAACCTAGACCATATCCATCTTGAAGATTGCACAAATTTCTCCTCCATGCAGTCTAAGCTTTTCAATAGAAAAATCAAATTCTTTGTTCTTCTAGAGAAGATTTGATGGGGCCACAAATCAACTAAATGTTTCAATATTAAGGAAGCCTATTTTTTAGCGGCCCAACATGTTGTAGCCCCTTCAAATGATATCTAGGCCAAAATTTGGAAAGCAAACCTATGACCCAAAGTTTCAAATTTTCTCTGTCTTATCGCCCATGGGAAAAATTTAACGTGGTATCATATCCTTCATCGTGGGTTTTAGGGTCTTGGTCTCTACATCATGTGCCAGCAAGATAATGATTCCATTGAGAATCTCCTTAATTCTTGTTCATTCTACACCACCCTATGGGATTAGGGGACCCTAGCCTTCCAATAGTCAGATCGTTGTGCGAATTTGGTTCAAACAACTATATCCTCTTGGCGATCTCAAGGGTTTCAAAACCCCATCCTTGATCACATTTGACATCTCTTCCTTGGATTTTTCCTATATGATACTGGAAGGAAATGAATATGTGTATCTTCAAAAGTGAGATCTTACCAATATCATTCATTTGGAATAAGAACAGGAAAAACATCCTTGAAACAGTTCATTTCGACAAATGGGATGTCGAAGTTCTTAAATGCAATGACAAAGAACATAAGATTTTGTACCTCTAGATCCATTTATCTTCCTTTCCCATTCACTCCTCCCCCCTCGCCCACCTCATATCACTTGTCCCATTTCTTGTTCCCCTCCTCCCCTAGGTTTTATCAATCTTAAATTTGATAGGGCTTTGAAAGGAAATCATGGACTTAAAAGTTATGGTGGGGTCTTCAGAGATGTTGGTGGCAATATCCTTAAGCTCTTCTCGGGATATATAGGCATCAACTTGAGCAATGTAGTTGAACTCTGGGATATTCTTCAAGGACTGTGGATTGCTTTCTCTCATAACTATTCCAAGATCATTACTGAGAGAGACTCACAACTTATCATCCATATGCTCAAAGTTTTAGACAACTGACTTTTGGAGGTTGTTTGGAACTCATTCAACCTACCATTTTACATATCTATTCCTTTATTCCTTCCCATGTCAAGTGAGAGGCCAATAAAGTGGTAGACTATCTTTCCAATGAAGGAGTCTCCAATCCAACAACGTTGCTTGACTCTCGACGGGAGGACTTCTCACACTGCGCTCTAAAGCAACGTTACCACTCTCTAGCTATTTCAAATTTTGATTCCCTAGATCGGGTGACACATGGGAACAATGGTACTTGTGTTGGTGGCATGGAGGTTTTCATTTCCCCTTTGTGCATGCAACCAAGTGTAAAATTTTCATACCCCAACCCAGTTTCAGTCTCCCTGATTTTTCAGCCAATGTTAAATGCCCAAACCCAGTTTTATATCAGCATATAAAAACTTAGTAGAAAATAAACTTCAGAATTGAAACATGAGGATTTTGAACATCGTTTATAACGCAGAAATAAAATATCAGCAGCATATAAAACTCAGAAAATATAGACACAGATATTTTCAGTCTAACATCGACCCTGGAAAAACCCACAAGAGGAAAACCAGTGAGAGAGGGCTTTTTATTATTTATGGGCTTCTGAGAAATTCTTTTACAGCATATTCATCTTCAAAAAATTACAAACTTATCTAGACATTTCTGAAACTTTGCTCCTCGATTTCTGAACCAAAAATCCGTACCACTGTATGGATGTCACAACATTAAATGTTGTACAGACTATCCTCGTAATGCATGCCAAATTTATGCTGCAACAGTACGAAAATCTCCAGCAATGCAATACCTTGAAAACTGTGTCGAATGCATAGAAAAACATGCCCAGAATTTACTGTGGTACGACCCTCAATTTCTGTGCAGGTCTGTATAGACTGTACAAACTTTTCTCACCCAGAAAAATGTGCCCAGCAACCTCCTCGATTTCTATGCCTGAAAATGATGTACGACAGCCTTGGAAAGCATGCCAATACTCCTAGAAAATCGTGCTGCTCTTCTCCTCGAAATTTGTGCACATTAATGGCTGTACAACCCTTCAAATCCATACTGTACGAACTGTTCTTTATTGCTGCCTGCTACCTCGTAATCTATGCCTGTTGTTATGCCTTGGGATGCATGCTCTCCTCCTGCAAATGTTGTCTCTCTTCTCAAAGCTTGACCTCTCTCTTCTCTTTTTTCTCTCTCAAATGCATGAACTACTCAAGAATGGGTGCGCCCCCTTACTCTAATCGACCTCATGAGGTAGGTGAGGAGTCTCTCTAATCCAATGGCTGAGATTAGATTAGATGAGTGGCTGAGATTAAATGTCTCTTAACTCACCCTCACTTTAGTCATAAAGTCACCTTTTAATTTGCATCTCACAAATTAAATAACTAGGGCCCACATTAGGCACTTTCTCACCCCTTAGGTGCCTAGGGAAGACAAACACTTTCCTTGGTGCTTTATTTAATTATAATTTAACACTCCCTCATACCGAGGAAAGTGTTACTCACCACTCCAAGCTTTTCCTTGAAAAAAACAAACTTTCCTCTGCCCAATACCTTGGTGAGTATGTGTGCAACCTGCTCCTCTGTAGATATGCACTGTAGTTCCACAACTCCTCTTTGAACATAATCATGGATGAAGTGATAACGAATATCGATATGCTTAGACCGGTCATGAAAAACTGGATTCTCTTAGAGTTTAATGCAACTCTGATTATCACAGTAAATCACAGTAGGCCTCAACTGCACACCAAACAATCCCACCAGCATCTTACGAAGCCAAAGGACCTCACAACTGGCCTAACTGGCTGCCATATACTCAGCCTCTGTAGAACTCAAAGCCACTGAATTTTGTTTCTGACTGAACCAAGACACAACTGTTGATCCTAATCCAAAACAACATCCTGAAGTGATTTTCATGTCACTGACACATCCTGCCCAATCCGAGTCTGTATAACCAACCAGACGAACTCCATCTCCTCTTTGATTGTCCAAACCATAATCTACCGTACCACAAAGATACATGAGCACATGTTTTTCATGCCACCCAGTGCACTCTCCTAGGCTCCACCATGAACTGACTGAGAGTGTTGACAACAAAACAAATATCTGTCCTGGTATTGATGAAATACATCAATGACCCAATCAACTGACGATACAAAGTGGAATCCACCAACTGTGACTCAGAAGCATGAAGCTTCTTCCAGTTGGTAATCATGGGAGTGGTCATGGGCCTGCTATCTCCTATCTGAAATCTACTCAGAATGTCACACACATACTTCCCCTGTCCCAGGAAGATGTGTCCAGGCTCCTGCCAAACCTCCAATCCCAAAAAGTAATGCATCAGTCCAATGTCAGTCATATTGAACTCTGAAGCAAGGCTCTCCTTGCAGCTGTTGATCAGTCTCTCTACCCCTGTAATGAAAAGATCATCCACATATAGCAGAAAAATGAGAGGATCCTCTCCAACCACAATGAATTATAGGTTGGGATCCGCCTCACTCTTCTCAAAACCCAACTGCTGCAAATAGGCATCTATCCTTGAATACCAAGCTCTGGGAGCTTGTTTCAGCCCATACAATGCCTTCTTCAATTTACACACATGAGAATCTCTCCCATGCACCTCAAAGCCCAATGGATGCTCAATATACACCTCCTCCTCAATAAAACCATTCAGAAATGCGGTCTTCACATCCATCTGGTGGATCTTTCAACCCATCTCTGCTGCAATGGAGATCATTGCCCTGATCGAAGTGTATCTAGAAACCGACGCAAAGGTCTCATCATAGTCGACTCCCTCAACCTGTGAAAACCCCTGAGCCACAAAACAAGCTTTGTACTTCTCAATGTTTCCATCTACAACATGCTTTAGTTGGTAGAGCCACCTGGAAGTCACCACTGACTTCCCTTCAGGTCTAGGAACAACTTCCTAGACATCGTTCTTCATGATGGAATTGTACTTTTCCATCATGGCATCTCTCCATACATGTCTGGCCTCCTCAAAAGTGGAAGGCTCAGACTCCCAAATACTTCTCACCATCGCGATGTAGCTGCAAAAACTCTCGAGAGGTTTACTCTCCCTCACTGCTTGTCTGGGATTCCCCACTGAACCCTGTGCCTCCCTCAAAGTGTCCTGAAGCCACTTGGGCTTCCTCCTCTATGAAGTAGTGTACTATGGAGGGGACTCTCCCTGCTCAACCCCATCTGCTGAAGACAATGATCCTAAAGTAGACTCTAAAGTACCTGATCCTGAAACTTGTGGACCAGTAGCCTGTGAACCTGAATCCTGTAGCCCTGTCACCTGTGAACCTGTCATCCCCAAAACTGGTGGCCCCAAACTCTGTGTCACTGTAGTCTACTGCAGACTCACCTGAATCTATGGTGATGACTTATCACCCTTCTTTGTTCCTCTAGACTTCCTAAAGGATCCGTCCTCCTCAAATCTGACATCCCTCCTCAAGACAGTCTTCCTCAAGGAAGGAAGGTATATATGGAAAACCTTTGAAGTCTCACTGTACCCAAGAAAGATCCCTCTCTCTGCCGTGGGCTCCAACATTGTCCTCCTCTCAGAAGGAACATATGAAAATGTGATGCACCCGAAAATACGAAGGTGCCCCACCTCAGGCTTCTTCCCAGAGAAAGCCTCCTCAAGAGTCATGCTCCCCATAGCCCTGTGAGGACTCTTATTATGCAGATAAACTGCAGTGTAGCATGCCTCATCCCATAGAAATAGTGGCAACCCCTGATCATGTAACATGGCTCTCGTAGCCCTAATAATGGCCATGTTCTTCCTCTCCGCAACCCCATTCTGTTGCGGGTTGTAATGAACAGTCAACTCCCTCCTAATGCCCTCTCCTGCACAGAAGTCCATGAACTCCTTAGAGGTATACTCACCCCCATTGTCTGATCTCAGGAATTTGATTTGCTTCCCTGTCTGATTCTCCACAAGAGCTTTGAACTCTTGGAACCGACTGAAGACCTTTCCTTTGGTCTTCATGAAGAAAATCCAAGACTTCCGAGAGAAGTCATCAATGAATACAACATAGTATAGGGAACCACTCAATGATGCCGAAGACATCGGGCCACATACATTTGAATGTATAAGATCAAGTATCCATGCTGCTCTACTGTCACTGCTCGGAAAAGCAGTCTTGGTGTACTTTCCCAAAGCACACCCCTTGCACAACTCATGGTGCTCTGAACTGAAATCTAGAACTCCTGTCACCATCTCCCTCAAAACTCTCAAAGCCCCATGGTGCAAATGTGGCATCCTCCTGTTCCATAGCTCACATAGGTCACTATTGCTGCTGGTAGAATGAATCAATGCTCTCACTCGCTGGATCAAAAACTTGTGCAACCTCTCATGTCTAGTACCAATCACTTTGGCTTAAGTGATGCTAAACCCTCTGGGGAAAAAAAGCACCTGCCCATCACGGAACAAGACCTCATAGCCCTTCTCCTCAATAGTAGAAACTGACACTAAGTTCTTCTTCAATCCCAAAACATATAGAACCTCTGTCAAAGTCATGGGAGGCAAAGACTCCCTCCGAAATGATATGGTCCCACAACCAGCCACCTTGACCTCCCGGTCATCTCCAAGCACTACCTTTGCATCTCCACACTGTGTAAGATTTGTTAGGTGCTCACGAATTGCTGTCATATGGCGAGAGGCACCACTGTCAATATACCAAGTATCTGAAGTAGTGGTCCTCGAGGATAGACACACAATCAAATAAAATTCCTTGTCAAACTTGGTGGAAAACTCTTCCACCTCTGCTGAAGTTGTTGTTTGTTTCTTCTTCTTGTTTGGACATTGACCTGCATAGTGCCCAAACTTATGGCATGCAAAGCACTTGACTTTTCTCATGTCTTTCTTCCCTTCACCTTTGGGCTTCTGTCCTCCCTTTGGACCCTTTTTGAACTTCTTCTTGCTAGTGTTAGCAAGAGCCACATTCTCCTCCTCATGACCTGGAGATGAACTTCCATGTACATAACCTCTCCGGGTCTCCTCATGAACAAAGTCATCCCAAAGACGTTCCCAACCGGCAAGCTTCTCCCTAGCAACAATGCCCTCCACAAAAACAACCCATTGTTTGGAAACTCCATTCAATGATGTTCTCACAAGATCACTATCAACTATGGCTTCCCCCACAGCTCCAAGCTCATCCCTCACCTATGTCAATCTAGTAAGGTATGTGACCACATTTTCAACCTTGGTCATTTTTATGCTCTTTAGTTTTTCTCTCAAAACCATTTTCCGGTTCTCATTTCTACTCTGGTACAATTTAGTCAAAGACTCTCACATCTCATAGCCACGTGTCTTCCCTGTCAAGTGAGGAATCAAATGATCCTTGATGGCATCAAGAATAAATCTCTTAGCCTTCATACTCTTCTTAGTGTAGGTTGCAAGAAGAGTAGCATCAATAGGTACCACAACAGGATGAGTAGTGGTATTTTCCACAATGTCCCACAACTCATTTTCTTGCAAAAGAAAGATCATCCTCTCCTTTAAAGCACCAAAATTTGTTGCCCCATCAAGTCTGTCCTCAGCTCTCAAACCAGTAGCCATTGACCCTTTTTTGTTGAAAATAATAAATTCAAAAATCTGCCCTGTGAAGTGACTGTTGTCCCAACTTTCTATCTGCTGAAATCTCTGCTTCCCTTCAACTCAGCTCTGATACCATGTAAAATTTTTAGACCCCAACCCAGTTTCAATCTTGTTGATTTTTCAACCAATGTTAAATGCCCAAACCCGGTTTTATATCAACATATAAAAACTTAGCAGAAAATAAACTTCAGAACCGAAACATGAGGATTCTGTACATCGTTTATAACGCATAAATAAAATATCAGCAGCATATAAAACTCATAAAATATAGACACATAAATGTTTGGTCTAACATCGACCCTGGAAAAACCCACAAGGGGAAAACCAGTGAGAGAGAGCTTTTTATTATTTATGGGCTTCTGAGAAATTCTTTTACAACATATTCATCTTCAGAAATTTACAAACTTATCTAGACATTCCTGAAACTTTGCTCCTCGATTTCTGAACTAGAAATCCATACCATTGTACGACTGTCACAACATTAAATGTTGTACGAACTGCCCTCATAATGCGTGCCAAATTTCTGTTGCAACAGTACGAAAATCTCCAGCAATGCAATACCTTGAAAATTGTGCTGAATGCATAGAAAAACATGCCCAGAATTTACTGTGGTACGACCCTCGATTTCTGTGCATGTCCGTACAGATTGTACCGACTTTTCTCACCTAGAAAAACATGCCCAGCAACCTCCTCGATTTCTGTGCCTGAAAATGATGTATGACAACCTTGGAAAGCATGCCAATACTCCCAGAAAATCGTGTTGCTCTTCTCCTCGAAATCTGTGCACATTAATGGCTGTACGACCCTTCAAATCCGTACTGTACGGGCTGTTCTTTATTGCTATCTCCTACCTCGTAATCTGTGCCTGTTGTTATGCCTTGGGATGCGTTCTCTCCTCTTGCAAATGATGTCTCTCTTATCAAAGCTCGACCTCTCTCTTCTCAAAGCTCGACCTCTCTCTTCTCTTTTTTCTCTCTCAACAAAAATGCATGAACTACTCAAGAATGGGTGCACCCCCTTACCCTAATCGACCTCATGAGGTAGGTGAGGAGTCTCTCTAATCCAATGGATGAGATTAGATTAGATGAGTGGCTGAGATTAAATGTCTCTTCACTCACCCTCACTTTAGTCATAAAGTCACCTTTTAATTTGCATCTCACAAATTAAATGACTAGGGCCCACATTAAGCACTTTCTCACCCCTTAGGCACCTAGGGAAGAGAAACACTTGCCTTGGTACTTTATTTAATTAAAAATTTAACACCAAGCACTCATCCAACTACTAGCGCCTTATCCTCCTCCTTCTCACATGCGCACGATCATGGCTTGTTCAAGCGTGCTCCACATGAGGTAATGGGAAATGTGGGGAAGTACATAACCATTTTTCTTAGGTCGGATCATGTTTGAGTGTCCATTTCCATCGACGAGTGGCATTCGAAAGCATGTCCTGGAAATCTTCTTTGTCATGAAGCATAACAAGGAAATAAAGGTGGTCTAGGCTCCTTCTTCAATTGCAGATTTCTATTTTATTCTGATCCATGTCAGTGAGTGGAAGTTTTTACCTTCATAATTACAATGGCTTCTCTTGCCTCTCGTACTAAGAGGACCCTTTTTCGTAAAACTCGAGATGCCCTCGTAGTTGAGGAGGTTGTGTAGAATTATCATAGATTAGTCCCTCCAAAAGAAAAATAAGTCATGCAACTGCTAGAAGAGGATTTTAAACTTATTCATGCCTATCGAGAGGATGAAGAGGTGGATAAGCAGGTTGGTGATATCATTCATGATCTTGACTACACTTGGAATAGGGATACCAAGTTTCATAAAACATTGGAGCTCTACTGGCACACCAAGACAATGGTGGCCTAAGGCATGCTCCAGAAGGACCAGGATTACCACCAGTTTAAGTAGCATTTGGATGCTCTCAAAAGCCATAACAAATTGCTCCTTATGATGGTCTCTTGGTTGGTAAAAGGGAATGGGGGATCTCTCTAATTAACATGAGATGGAAATTCTCTTGTTGGGTCTCTTCGACCTCCTCTGATTGTTAGGAATGTGGCAGGTACTTCCCAGTCGACTCCTCAGGTGCCTCATCTCCATGGTTGAGCTCAACTCTGCTTCTTCCTAACAGGTTTTCTAAAGTTTAATTTTCTTATTAGACATATATGTTTGTTATTTTGTCATGGCATGTATTTTCCTTCAGACTCTCACACTGGTTGATGTTACTTTTAGTCCTAATCTTCTACAGTCAAATTTTGGTTGATGGCCTAGTTTCCCCTCAAGGGAAAGCTAGCAGGTTTCTGGGTTTTTTGAAATCCCACTGACATCCATTATGATGTCATGAGCATCCTGGACATGTTTGATATCATGTATACTATGTTAATATTTTAATAGAATTTCTTACTTACAAAAACAAAGGCTATAAGCCAAGAAACAAAACCCTAATGCTTTAATTTTCCAATGGCAGATTTTTACAATGAAACAATATGAAGAAAACCGTGAATATATACCTCGGTTGCAAGATACTCCATCACTGTTGCGATATACACCACAGTGTCAGTGTCAACTTTCTTGGAATATCTTCCCTTATTAAGGTACCTTATGATTCTTGCAATGGGGAATGGAAGGCCAACTTTTATGGATCTAGATACTGACATTTTCTTAGCTCCACCCTTTCTCCCACCTGTGCCTTTCCCAACACTAGCCTTTGAAGTCTCCGTTGCTTCTTCCTATTAATTAACTGCGATACTACTCAAAATCTCTCAATAACTTAGAAAACAATACACTATATGGTGAATGATTTGTAGTGTGTAGTTTCTGAGTTAATATATTTTTCTACTATGCTTTGCACTTGATATACAACCTTTAGAGAAACTTGAAGAACTGTTGGGGATTTTTCTCCTAAATCCCTCCCATAGACAAATCACACTACTCTCCAAGTTATATTTCCTTGTAGTTGATGGCAAATTTTTAGAGAAAATGCGCGCCTCGGTGCGTCATTATTTCTATAGTGCACCAGAGTGTTTTTTTTGTTTGAAATAACCGTACTACACATGGTGCGTCAGTTTTGCGGGCACTGGTGCGTTATTTGTATAAAACACACCGGTGCATTATATATTTATAAACAAACCGTGTTATCACACAATTTGTAGGTTGGGAAAAGCCCGACCCAACCACCAAATGGCAAAAACTTTAGGACATTATAACCAACATCACCTCTATATAGGTCTCGCGCTTCAAGGGTGAATAGGTCACTCTAGGGAGGCGATCTCGGTGAACCTAGGGGGAATGGAAGGGGGAAACGGAAAATGAAAGAGTGAATCCTCTAGAGATCAATATTCTAGATGGAAAATGAAGGGTGATAACAAGTCTTAGGTTGTTTTGAGGTTGCCAAAGCCTTGGATGAATTGTCGAGAACTTGTTGGTGCCTGCTCGAGACACAAGGAAAACCACTATGCAGTATAATATTTTAGTTGGATAAGAAAAATAGGCTTGTTGTCCCTGATTTGTAGCAATAAATGACAATATATATCAGCAGTAAAACAAGTACCAAAGCTGCTAGAAAGATTGCTCAAAGTCAAATGGAATATGCTTGAAACAAGGTACATAATCACTAGAGAATTTCATGATCTATTGCATGAGACTTTAGCAATTGATTATGGCTGTCATAAAAGATGTATGCAGAAGTATTTTGCAGCCTTATGGCTGTATCAAAATTGTTGTGACAACATTGAATTAAACCACTACAATTTGCAAAGAAACCACTCAAAAATTGTATTAAAGCAAGTAGAATAATTTGGCAAATTCTTAGCAACTTTTTACAATGAAAACTGTCAAGTTATGAGTGACTTTAGGTTAGGGTTTCTGCAGTGAAATTACCAGAATTATGGCTGTAGAAAACCAACACTTATTGAAGAAATCTTATCCAATCAAATAAGCCCTTAGTTAGCTCAATAAATGCGCCTAGGTTAGTAGAGGGTTAGGGCAGATTTTTAGGCCTAGTCTAGGGTTAGTTTAGGAGTTATTTAGGGTTAGTAGGCTAGGGTTAGAGCAACACTAATGGTTGTAGGTTAGTTTTACTACAATAGCAAGAAATTTTCGTTGAAAGGGGACACCTCAATGAGGCAAGGTAGCTCAAGGTTAGGGGAACAAAAATCAAGTGAGAGAAGACCAAAAATTGAAATTTTCACGTTTCCCAATGCAAGAATTTATATATCCAATGCAAGATTAGTGCCTTTAGTTATGGGTTAATGGGGTCTTAAAGAAATATCTAGGACTACTAAACCCTTGGGGGTGTAAATCCTCTTACTTCCCAAGGTAAGTATCCTAGCTAGGGTTTGAAATTGAGTGGTGTAAATCTTCTTACTTCATCAACAAAACCCTTGCAAACAACTTTATAAGCTTGACAATTATGGTGGAAACTAGGATAGGGGTGTATATCCTTATACTCACTATATAGCCTTAGCCAAAATAACCTTAACTTGAATTACCAATGATAATAACAAAGTAAAGATTCATACCAATCTAAGAAAATCCTTTAACATGCCAAAGCAAACGTCCACAATAAGCTAAAAGTGACCTCCAAGAGATGGCACATCATCATCATCATCAATAACCATACCCAAAGTACATCAATCCATAGCACAAGAGGAAAAACACTCCAAGTGTAGCAAAAATTTCAGTCCAAGTACCTCTCACAAGAGGGAGAGTTATATCCAAATGAGATCTTATGATCTCTTATTTATACAAAATGTCACTAAGATAGTTTGTCCACATAATTTAGGGTAAACACAAGACTAGGGGTCAACAACCCTAATCTTGCCCCTTTTTACAAATTAATATTAAACAATTCACTTTAATTTCACTTTTTGCACAAAGAAAACCCTAGTTTATAAAGACATCACCCCTTTAGGGGACATTTTGTCACTAGGAGAAAGTCGTTGGTGATGGAGGAGTGTAGAAAGGTTTCCCAAAGCCACATGTCAAGCATCCAAGTCACTTCCTTCATGGTCAAGGCCTCAAACCCATCAAAACGTCCTTGTGCCAATGCATATCAACCTCACCACCAAACCCTAACCCCCCTAGGTGACGTCATGCCTCTAAAGGTGATGTTTTGACACTCCTAGGCAAAACGTTTGGCATGTGGGGCTAGGTTATGCAGTCCAAGTCATATCCTAGGCCTCCAAAGTTTGATCTCTCTCATCCGACATGCAGGCCCTTGGCATCCACTTGTGGGATTCAAGCCCCATAGAAGCCCAAGCTAGGCTTGTTCCTCCAAAAATGTCCACCAACTAGGTCCTACAAAGACAAATAAGCATGCCGTCCACGGATCTCAAGTCAAAATATCATGATAAGTAAATCAAGACAATAAATGAGCCACCTAAGCATATGCATCAAGGATTACCATGTCAAACAATTAAGTGCTCAAAGAATTTATGTGACTTGTCAAGCTTGAATATGGGAGGGTTGACAAGGTGTCCTATTGGGTAGATCTTTCCCTAGGTCAAGGAGTGTTTCCAAGAGATACCTCTCTAAGCCATGCAAAGTGGGTGAAGTGGTTAGGGTCAAGACTCAATGGGCATGGGGTTCATGACATACAAGGGGTTGTAGTGTCTCATTCATGGGTGCCTTTGTAGAGGGTGCGTGGTACCTTCGTTTGCAATGCACTTTTTCCAAGCCCATTATTTTTCCATTCTTTGTTTCTTTCATAAATTAAAGGACAAGTTGAAGGCCACTACCCTAGCATGGTGTCCAGATAATGACAATGTCACCCACAAATACCTAACGAAAATGAAAAGGTTGGCCCCTGATGAGACACCCTTTCTCTCAGCCATGCAACTAAGAGCAATTACCCTGGCTTGGTGACCAGATAATGGTAATTTCATACCATTAGATATCCATGAACATGATAGGCCAACTCGTGATGAGACCTCCTATCCTCCAACTAACCTTTTAAGCATTGATAATCATATTTCTTGTGGGCCCCCCTTTTCTCAAAGATAAATGTTTCATTGCTTTCTTGGGTGATCCCTGGGTGAAGCATCGAGAAGGTTTATACATAGGATTTTATCTTTTACCCAACAACAATCCCTCTAGGCCTTCAACCCCTTCTTCCCATAGAATGAGGAACAACCCCTTCTTGGGTCAATACACCCTAAAATCCCAAGAGATAAGGAAGTAGGGGAAAATAGTGATGGAAAGTGGTAAGTATGGTCGGGAATGGTACGATGGATCTTCAAGGGAGTTCCTAGTAGCAAACCCATCACTAAGGAAGACCACTTACTAGGGCACAATGTCAACCACCAAGGTGAAGAAGGGAAAAAGGTATAATGTCCAAGGATATATCATGAAATATAAAGCATTCTAGGATACAACATACTCAAATGCCTCAAATATTGAAATGATACTCGCCATAATACTTGACTTGTACCTCATGGAGCAAGGCCCACTGCCTCTCAGAAGCTAGCTAGTGTGGTGGATGCCATATGGAAATCTACGACCTCTTCGGTGGTGATAAGGGTTTCCATTTGTGCAAAATGATACTGCTACTCATGTAGTCTCTTGACACTCCATATCTGCAACCTAAGGGCCTCGAGACATAATCTCCTTAGTTATCCACAAAATGGGGATAACTGTAATATTCCTGACTTGGCTAGTCTAGGAAACGCTGCTAATGTCTATATAGGATCAAAGGTTTACAGCATATAAATGATCATACAAATAATAAACGCGACAGAGGACTGCAAAGTTTGTATTATAATATCTCTGTGGATTACAAAATGGATGAATGCGGCTGAATAAATGACAATACTCGACTAGATCAACATACAAAGGATCTTAGCTGGAATATAAATAAGCAACCGCGGCTGAATAAAATAACAACACTCGGCTAGATCAAAAGACAAAAGGATCTTAGCCGGAATACAAATAAGAAACTAAAAGATAATACCCAGAATATGGGAGCACTGCGGAATCAATGAAGAATAATGGAAGACCTGGATGATCTTCCCGGTGACTAGGGTGTGTCTTTCAACACCGAAATCAACCAACTGGTGTCTTCCTCCTAGAATACACTGAACTATCTCTCATGAGATGCGCCTCTTCTCCTCAATGACAAGTCATAATCTACATAATGATGAATTAGGTCGTTGACCTTTCCTTTATAGCTTTCCAAAACCCTAAATCATGCTGAAACCCTAATTCGTTGTTGATTTCAAAAACCCTAAATCATGTTGAAGCCCTAATTCGCTGTTGACTTCCAAAACCCTAAATCACTGTTGAAACTCTAATTCACTGTTGACTTCTATTTTTAGCTCATAATGACTTAAAAGTGCTTTTAACCCTTTTTAGCTCAATGTCACTTTTCGAATATAACACCTATGACTAGAGTGACCTCTAGTAACCCTGTTTACCCCTCTTTGGCCCTGGCTATAGTCTAATGGGCCAGTTTAGACCATTAAGCCTCCTCTTCTGGAGCTCCTATTTTGAAAGGGACATTACAGTCGTCCCTTCCCGAAATTGCTTGTCCTCAAGCAATACCAGTCCAGGGTGCTGCAACACCTGCTCTCTCTCCCAAGTAGCGCCCTCTACTGGAAGCCCTCTCCATCTGATCAAACACTCTCCGATGACCCTGCTCCTTATTTTCCGCTCCTGGAACTCCAAAACCTCCTCCGGAACTAACTCCAACTGTCCCTTCTCATCCAAGGGGGAAGATCCTCTGATGTGTTAATGAATTGTCCCACTGCCTTTTTGAGGCAAGACACGTGGAACACGTTATGAATCTTGCTCCCCTCTGGAAGCTCTAGCTCATAAGAAACCTCATCTACTCGACGCATGATCCTGTAAGGACAATAAAATCTGGGCTTGAGATTCTCGGCCCCACTCTTCTTCAGAGATGACTGTCTGTAGGGTTGGAGTCTCAAGAAAACCAAATCTCCAACCTGAAAGCTGCGCTCTATCCTATGCCTATCCGCACTTATCTTCTGTTGGTTTTGCGACGTCTGTAGGTTCTCTTTCAACAACTTGAGAATCTCCTGAGTCTCTGTGATCCAATCCTTGGCCTTGGGAGCTCTTCTCTCCCCGAAGACCAAGTCTACCAAAGTGGGAGCATCATATCCGTACAATGCTCAGAAGGGTGTCATACCAATGGACATGTGGAA
>JZKD02S1679841.1:175452-195998 GCA_000966675.3 Picea glauca | reverse complement strand
TTACAGAACTTCTCGAAGCAAACCCCGTATTGATGGATGGTGGCAAGCAATGGGTCCTCTAATTTTGAGATCCTTGAAGACAAAGCAGTGAAAGATTATATTAAACCCACCTCCTATCTATTCACACAATTGCAACATACTATGATGCCATATAATGCCACAGTATGACATCATATAATGCCATCTACAAGAGGTCGAGAATAAGGAGCACTACATCTTCCGCTGCCCCATCTACTATGAGATTAGGGGGAGGTTCCATTGCCTATTCAGAGGGACTTAGACCCTCACTAACTTCTTCAAATATTTTGACTAGAGGTGCTTGGCCTTATACATGCAGGGGACCCTTAGGCTTTGAGCCCATTTTCTTCAACCTCCTACTAGATCAAACTCTACCCAGCAGTAGATCACTTCTTTCTTCATGGTGCTCCCCGCAGGAAGGGGCACTAAGGGACATACCAATATCGACACAGCTCCAGACTCTAGATCAGTGCGGACCCATGGGGACTTCCCCTATCCCATGAGATTTCAACGACATGACCAGATCAGATCCCTCCCTAGGAGACGAGTGAGATCCCCTAGGCCTCAATGGTGAACTACCTCCTCCAAACAACAACGCAATGGACGATCTAGACACCCCACCAGTTCTCCATTTGTACATCATATTATACCGAGTTTTTTTCATTCGACCTCGGATGTTAGGAGATATGAGTTTATTCCATGACAGACCTACCTCATTACATTTGGTTCTTCTTATTTCCGGACCCCCTCCTCCTATACATCTCCACCTTAGAGCATGTTTTTAAGCTTGGAGTCGAGCGTTGTTTATGCCTGAGTTTGACTCTGACTCTCTACTCTGCGTTACTCTACTTTACTTTTTGCATCTTGCCTTTTATAAGAGACTTTTTGGTACTCCTCCTTTGTAATAACATCATTGTATTCAATAGTCCATTTGCCTACTTTTGTGGTTATTAGTGGGACATTAATAAAATTCTCTCATGTAAGATTTCATCCAATAGTATTTTCAAAATATCCTAATTTAAAAAAAAAATGGTTCAAAATTCTTAATTAACAAATAAATAAATCATAATTAAAAATAGTCATATAAATTTTGTTCAATATAAATTGAATTTTTACATATTTAGTGTAATAACAACTATACTATTTACTTAACCTTTATTTTTATATTTTTATAAGGTGTTAATTGCTTTGAGATAAAACTTTATTAAAGAAAAATGGAGTTTCTTGTATGTAGTCCGCTAGAAAAGATAGACGCTAAATGCAGAACATATATGGAGTAGGTTAACTTGGGAGTAATTTTCTCTTTGGAGTGTTTTTTCCTAGATTATGAGACTATGCAGTTTTAAATTTCTGACCAATCCAAAACTCTAGATTGATTTAAAATGGGGCAAAGCACTTAAAACAAAGTTTTGAAATGCATGAAACTTTAATCATGCGAAACTCAAGCTACCCCTAAAATTCTGGATTCAAGCCCATTTTGTTATCTGAAAAACGGATCTATTTGCTCCGATATATTTCCAACTAATTACGTTAAAAAGGACTGGAATCCGATGCAGACTTGGGATACGGGGCATTCAAGTCATTCCATATTCGTCGGAATTTGGCGGAAGAATTGTTAAATAATAATTTGTATTACTAAATTGTAATTTTGATTATCTTAGTAGATAAAGGACTGGAGTCCGATGCAGACTTGGGATACGGGGCATTCAAGCCATTCCATATTCGTCGGAATTTGGCGGAAGAATTGTTAAATAATAATTTGTATTACTAAATTGTAATTTTGATTATCTTAGTAGATTCGGAAGTTTGAAATTAATCTGAACTTTTGTAGTTTGCAGTTGTTCAAATCGTAATTTTACAAATTAAATTGAACTGAAAAATCCGATGAAATTTTGGTCGAATTATGGAAGAAAATCCGACGAAATTTGAACAATCTGATCATCAGCGATTCTTTTTCTTTTCCAGCTGCCCTTTGATCACGGTCCTCCATCTCACCGTTTCATCTTCAACGTCCATTTAGCCCTGTCCGCCTTTAAATTGACAAGCTCCAACCTCTGGGAAACCACATTCATTTATCTCTCTCCCACCATCCCTTCATTGGGATGGGAGAAGGGTTGGGAAAATTAGTAGCTATCGAGCACGCCCAGTGGGATAGAGTCTCACACAGGTTTGCCGATCGGTTGTCGAATACTACGCCCAGGGAGATAGAATCTCACACAGGTTTTGAGTTTTCATTTTTAATTTCCGCGTCTTACGTTTGTTTATAGGTCGACTATAAGAGTTCAGGGATTAGGGTTTACTTAACATCTGGAACGCTCGCAGGTAGTATTTTTAGCAGTTATCAAATAACGTCCATTCTTGTGGATAATTTTCATCGCAGACTACAGAAGCCATATGATTTTATTTCATCGGTGTTCTCTTTCCCTAATTTGGCCTCTTCTCGTTTTTATTTCATCAGTGTTCTCTTTCTCATTGAATATTCATCTTTAATTAGCTATATCCTACTCTGACTGATAAAACTTTGGATGAGGTGTGGATTGGGGATGGGGTTTTTTGTACAGATGCAGCCAATTCGTTCATTCGGTTTATGATGAACCCTCATCATACGTTGTTTCCATCTGTTTTTTTAGCTTTTTACCCAATTGAATCTTTATTTGTTTGTAACCTCACTTTGTTTGTTTAAGATTTGGATTAATCGTCCTGTTCAGCAATCCACGACATTTTTTTTCAGGTATTTGCTTTAAGAAATACCTGTAATTCGATTTGTTTGAGGATGGTTTGGATTTGTGTAAAAATTATTGACATATTTTTGGCATTGAATTTTGGAAGGTTTGTATGTGCACAAAATTTACTTAAATAATGACACAAAGTTGATTGTTCAACTCGTTTTTGAATTTTGTGGCCCTTCTATATTCTTCAAATATATCAGAAGTTAGTTGAAGCCTTACCTTTGTAGAACTTCATCTATAAGTGATTTTGATTTCCAATTTTCGAGGGATTTTGATGATGTTTTATAATTTTACTTTATAAAGAAGCTGGACCTTTTATTGCCGATAACAGGATCTCCGCCTCTCAAGTGATTCAGATTTTCTGATTTCCTGAAGTAATTATCGGGTGGTAGGGATTTCAATTATGTTTCATAGTTATATGCAATTGGTTTACGAAGATGCTTGTCCCTTTAGTCTTGATAACAGGACCGCCGCCCCTTATGCTTCTTGCTTTGCAGAAGAAGATCCGCGTTTATTGCTTTATTTGGAGTAGATCTGAAGCGACGATGTTACAAGCATACACGGTTTATTTTTTTTATTTAGATGGTTTATTGTCGTTTAATGGCAGGTAATTTGAGAGCCCATCCATTACATAAATCATAAAGGGGAGCTCATCCATTACAAAAAACATAAAGTCATACCAGGGGTTTGTTGTTAAGTATTTGTTGCGGCGGTTTCATTTAGTAGTTAAGTATTGCAGGTGTATGGATAACCTAATGGCAGGAAGTATGAGAGCCCATCCATGGTGTATTGTATAACCTAAAAGGATTTTTAGATGGTTGGTTTGTCGTTTGATGGCAGGAAGTATGAGAGCCCACCCATTACGGAAAGTTTACAGGGGAGAAGTCATACAGAGGGTTTGTAGTTTAAGTATTTGTTGTGGCCGTTTCAGTTAGTGGCTAAGTATTGCAGCTGTATAGATGTATATCTGTTTTCTAATCTATGGGATTTGTGTTGTTTTGTATCATTGGCAATTTTTTCATCTGTTAGACAGCTCGGTTGAGTACTTCAGGGTGTAAAAATTGTGTTATTGTACCCTCGTGGTATTGTCCACAAAATTGTGTTTTATATGTGCAAGATTGTATGACTCAATTCCCTGAGCTTAGGGACAAGGGGAGGAATAGTGGTGAAGAAGACTTCTGAATCGTTCTTTTTGTATTCGTACAAGGAATGTTTTGCATTAGGTGTCTCTTCCCTGTTGAGTAATGGGTTGCAACAGATAAGTTGAAGATGACATCTCTTCTTTCTCTGCAGATAAGTTGAAGATTGAAAATCAACACCGTTTATGTAATATAGTCAAGCAGGAGAAAACTGAAATTTAGGGTGGTAGATAAATCTCATCAAATTTCTTATAGTAATGGTTATAATTTTTGGATTTTCGTTTTGATTTGGAAGGTGTAAATTGTTTGTGATGTACAGATTGTGTATGATACAAGTAATATTATAAGTATGCGAAAATGGTTATGTTGTCGAGGCAAGTAGACCATTTTGAAGCGGCAAAGCAAATGATCGTTATGCACAAATTTTGGAACTAAAGCCACTGGAAAATAGGTTCAATGATCTGCCGTATACCATTTAATTCATCGTCTGAGAAAGGTCTCGTGGATTTTTAGTCTTGATTTTCAACTGCTGAATTGCCGTCATCAGACGGTATCATCCAATGCTTTTAAAATCCTGGACGAATGGACTTGTGGTTTATAATAGACTTCAAATAGTAGATGCTCTGTGTATGTTGGTACTTTGTGATGTAGAGGTATGCGTAATTGTACTTTGTGATGTGGAGCTACTATTTGATATAGATCGCTCTCAACACATTTGTTAGTATACTTGTATTTTGAATTAGATTCCTAAGTCCCTATATAGATCCATTGCTTCTATCTCGTCTTAAGTGTTGACGCAGGCATGTTTACTTGGGTTGCGTTTTGTAAAAGTTCAAACCTACAACAGACGTCGCAGCATCGCGTTGTCAATGAAGTTGCAGACTATTCAGCATGAATCTTGTCGTCAATATAGTTGCCCAGTACCGGTTGTTTGCAATTTCTTTGGACATATTTCAGAGTGGCATTTCTTACTATGGGTTACACCTCGGATTGGCCATAGTCTTCAATTTATCTTGAAATTTGAGAATGGCTCTTGGCTGTATGGCATTGTTTTCACCTAAGGCGTCTGCTTGTATATTGACCACGGTCTTCAATATCTCTGGACACGGTCTTTCAATACTTCAGAGTGACTCTGTTGTATTACATTCTTCTCCTGAATGGACTTCTGTGCAGCGTGTCCTATTTTCGTATTCTTTCAAGTTCATGTCTGTCTTTTCTGGTTTTACTTGAGGCGAACATGGTTGTATGGCATTGTTTTCATCCCTGGCTTTCGCTTATGCATTGACCATGGTCTTCAACATTTCTGGACATGATCTTCAATGCTTCAGAGTGGCTCTTAGTTGTATGGCATGTTTTATCTCCAAGATGGACTATTGTGCAATGTGTCATGTTTGGGTATTCCTTCAGGCGAGCTTGTCTGTCCTTTTTATGGTTTTCCTTCAGGTGAGAATGAGAAGATTATATTGGAGGTGCATTACTATCAGATTGCAGGACACTTTGATGAGGAAAAATAGCTTCACACTACAGAAGTGCTTCTACTTCTGACCAAAGCTTACTATTTGTTAGCAGATGTATCAAATTGTCTTCCTCACCCTAGCTGTAGTGAAATGAATGAGTTGACATCTTTTAATCTCTGGCTTCCTCTTGTGGCATTGACCRTGGTCTTCAATATCTCTGGACGTGGTCTTCAATACTTAAGAGTGGCTCTRAGCTGTATTKGCCATAGCCTTCTATCTGTCTTGAAACTTGAGAGTGGCTCTTGGCTGTATGGCATTGTTTTCACCTTTGGCGTCCGCTTGTGCATTGACCATGGTCTTCAATATCTCTGGACATGTTTCAATACTTCAGATTGGCTCTCGGCTATATTTCTTCTCCTGGATGGACTTTTGTGCAGTGTGTCCAGTTTTCTTATTCCTTCCAGTMGGYGTCTGTCCTTTTCTGGTTTTCCTTCAGGTGAGCATGGTTGTATGACATTGTTTTCACCCCTGGCTTTGGCTTTGGCTTGTGCATTGACCATGGTCTGRACATGGTCTTCAATGCTTCAGAGTGGCTCTTAGCTGTATATGGTATGGTTCATCTCCAAGACGGACTTTTGTGTAATGTGTCATGTTTTTGGGTATTCCWTCAAGCGAGCGTGTCTGTCCGTTTTCTGGTTTWCCTTCAGGTGAGCATGAGAAGATRTGCGAGGTGCATTACTATCAAATTGCAGGGCACTTTGATGATCTAAAATAGCATCAKASTACAGAAGTGCTTGTACTTCCTTCTACTTCTAATCAAGTCTTTCTATTTATTCGCAGTTATATCAAATTGTCTTCCTCATCCTAGCTCTAGTGAAATGAATGAGTTGGCATTGTTTTTACCTTTGGCTTCCTGTTGTGGCATTGACCACTGTCTTCATGGAGTGTGAGACGATGATATGGGAGGTGCATTATTATCAGCAGATTGCAAGGCACTTTGATGGGGAAAATGGCGACAACACTACAGAAGTGCTTCTACTTCATTCTACATATACAAACTGAAGCTTACTGTATGTTAGCAGATATATCAAATTGTTTATACAAACTTCCTCTTTTGGCATTGACCATGGTCTCCAATACTTTAGAGTGGCTCTTTAGATGTATGGCATGGTTTTCATCTTCAAGATGGACTTTTCTGCAATATGTGTCCCATTTTGGTATTCCTTCAAGTGAGCGTGTCTGTCTGTTTTCTGGTCGTCCTACAGGCAAGCGTGAGAACATGATATGGGATGCGGATTAATAGATTGCAGGGACTTTGATGAGGAAAAATAGCATTCACACTACCGAAATGTTTCTTCCTTCTATTTCTAGTAGCCAAATCTTATCATTATGTTAGCAGATGTATTACATTCTCCCCCCTTGCCCTATATAGGCATAATGAAATGATTTGAGATCTCCCCTTCCTCTTAGGGTTTAATATTATGAATCAAGATTTTCTGTAGACCTGCCAGTCATTATGGTGGCCTGACTGAGAACTCAGGCATAGAAATGTATCAAACATGGTCCATTCTTGTGCAATATGGCCCCTCTTTGTACTCTTTCAATCTAGCATGTCTTCTTCAGGCGAGCGTCACTTTCTTCCATGATATATCAGCTATAGCAGATGTTCCACCCCCTTCACTGTTTTTTATCTAATGAATTCGCCCTATAAGTGTAATGAAATGATTTGAGATCTCCCTCTTCCTCTTAGGGTTTAACAATGGGCCATTATTGTGCAGTATAGCCCCTCTTTCAATCTAGCGTGTCTTCTTCAGGCAACGTCACTTTCTTCCTTGATATATCAGATGTTAGCAGATATATCAAGTGTAGCAGATATAGCAGCAGATGTTTCACCCCTACCCTTGGTGTAATATAATGAATTGGGATCTTCCTCTGCCTCCACAGGCGACATGTAATGAATTTGGATTTCCAGACCTTGCTGATCATTATGGTGTATCCATCGAGAACTTTGTGGTACAAATTTATTTGCAAGTGCGGTCCGTTTAGAAACAGTTGGAAAAGTATTGTATTGTCGTCGGTTTTAAACAAAATATATGGAGATTGGTTTCTTCTATTTGTTGAAAACCAGTATTGTTTTTAACATAATGGTTTCATTTTGAATGTCACTGTAAGAGCAATGCATATATGTTTTGCTTGTAAAGCAAAGAGCTTTTATAGTAGTCACATAAAGGTGCCCTTTTAACAGAGGTAGCGATTTACTGAATCCAGATGACGTTGTGTCCCAATTTCGCTTCGACACATTTGTTTACATTGATAGACGCACGTATAAAGTCACGGGGTTTCATATATGTTATCGAGTTCTTGAAGCTATTTTATTTATCTTTTCTATTACATATACAGGGCGTTAAATGCAATTGCATTAATTTCTTTCATTTGTCGCTCAATTTTGTATAGTTGGAATTGCTTTTAATCTTTTCGGTGCCCTCTTTCCAATCCAAACATGTACATGGGATTGATTTTTTCTATTTAGAGGGCTTCGAATGCATTTGTTCATTTGTTGCTCCAATCATGTCAGAATTAGGGTTTATTTTTTATTTTTTAATGCTTGAATTAGACCATTTTAAACCATTTTTAAACTAGTTCTTAACCTTTCTCGGTGTCTTCTCTCCAATCCAAACATGTATCACTCTTGAAAGTGTATTAAGTGATTAATTCCACACTGAGGTGTTGGATTGCTTCCACTAAACCTATGTTGAGGACAATGCAAGCCATGTTGTTTGTGCTCCTAGATTGATAGAATTTCTTGTATATTTGGCCTCAAGACTATTGATTTTGCAGGTCTGTCCTTTGAGATATATTCATTCTCTTTTTTAAATCAGGCTACCTTTAATGAGATCCACCTGTCCACTCTCAATGCTCGGTTTTTCCTTGCTCACTGAACATTTATCCTATTGGCTTTTTTGTGCCTACCCCACCCATCCTCTTTGCTTGGTGATAGTTTCCAATCAAATGGCAACCTTTGTCGGTTTTAATCTATCCCTCCACTTCTGCAATCTCTTCTTGTTAACTTTAAACTTTCCATTTTCTTGTAATGCCACTGCCCCATTATGTCAACCAAATGGCCATCTTTGCACGGCTTATTTTTTACATGATTGATTTTGATTTGGTTGAAGAACTTTATTGGATTCAAGATACATGCAATTGGTGATGTTCAAATAGTCTTTGAAATTGATTTGGTGAGAGTTTCTATGATCTTGTTCTTCGAAAATTTTACACATTGTCTCTTGGCTTTCAACCTCCATCTAAGTTCTTTGTCTTTTTATCTAAGCACATATGAGGTAAGCACCCCAATTCTATATATTTGAGCTACAAAAGTGTCCAACATTAACATATTTGTTGGCCTAAAAGAATAATTAATATTATATTATTATGTAGGTTTACAATTAAAATTAAAATATATATATATAAAATTTTGCAAACATAAATATAACCATCTTAGATCCATTTAACTCTAGATCTATCAATCAAACATCAAATCTCTTTAGGTGATTTTTATAACGGAACCTACATAATGGAATTAACATAAATTAGCTTTTAAAATTTATTATTATTATTTTAATGCATTATGTAACATGAACATCTCTCCCATATTGGGTGTAGAGTGCCTTTTGGTGCAATTATTAAATAAATTCATATTAAATCTACAATCCAATCTTGAATAGATTGTAACATCCATTCTCTTTGTTGTACATAGTCATTGCATAGAGAGCAATTAGGTGCATTTAAAACCATGTGTCATGGATGTAACATTAATAAGTTAAATAGAAGAAAAAAAATGATTCCCTAGGCAAGGGGTAACTAAGGAGATGATGTTTCAAGGCCCGCAAGTTGAAGACATGGAGTGTCGAGAGCCACATGAGCGGATAGAGCTCCAAAGTCAAGGACCTTTAAAAAAGAAAACACATAATTAATAAATTCCCCACTCTTTGAGGGAATGCATTTGCATTGTCTTTTACTTTCCTTGCACAAGGCACTCAATGTGTTCCTAGCTTTAAGTGGCATTGTGGTGCTCCTTACTTTCCATTGCACATAACACTCGGTGTTTTGACCATAATAAATTAATGACAAATAAAAGGGTTTGGAAAAAGGTTGCATTGCAAAAGAGGGATGTAGAACACTCTTAACAAAGGTATCCATAAATGAGACAATAAGAGCCCTTGATATGTCAAGAATTCCATGTCCAAAAGTTATACTCCCATCCACCTCATACTCATTAAATGACTTGGGAAACACTCGTGACTTGGGGATTGGTGTACCCAATAGGGTGCCATGACAACCGTCCCATACTTAAAGTTGACAAATTTTACAAGGTCTTTGAGCATTTGTTTAGTTTTAAAAGGGGGGATTTAATGCATCCGGGTGCTTCTTTTATTAAATGACTTATTTTGGCATTATACATGTGAATTGTGGACCCTTGGAGGGCGTGCTTGTTTGTCTTTCCAGAGCCTTATAAGATGAAGAGCCATTCCATGGAGGAATTGTGCCATTTTGACTTTCATGGGGGGTTGAAGACCCCAAGGATGGACGTCATACCCCACAGGATGGGCAGAGGACCTCGAAGCTCTTGTGCACATGAGGTGATGAGCGTTGCCTTTGGAGGTACCTTCACAACACTAGAGGATGACATCGTATCCCTTTTCACTTGGATGATGGCCTATGGAGGCTTAGGACATCACTTGATGTCGTGGAGGCTGGGGTTTTGGTGGGTTTGATGGTTGTAGGTATGATGTGATATGGTTTGAAGGAAGAAGATGCATCAGATGAAACTCTAGCTCATGAGAGATTGACACATGGCCTTTGGAGACCCAACGATTTGCATCTTGAGGCTCAATGTCTCACGTTGAGGCTCAATGTCACCCTTCTAGGGTACGATGTCTCCCCTTTGAGGGTTTTACTTTGATGTAATTTTTATTTTTGTAAGTTGTAAAGACAAATAAAGGGGGTTGACCCTCTTTTACTTTGTTGTTGACAATTAAATGTGGACAAATTGGCTTAGATGGTCTCGTATAAATAGAGGCCATCTCATTTTCATTTTATCATAATCAACTCACTTGAGAATTACATAACTTTTGGCAGAAATTTTTTCCCTACTTGAGCAATTCAGTATCTCTTGTCTCTTGTGCAAATGGATGTTTTACTTGTCTATTGGTGGAGGAAAGGCTAGCAAATTCTTGGCAATTGTGGTGGAATATATTTGATAAGCAAGGGTTTTGCATGCTATCTCTTGGATTAGGTAAATAATTTTTGCAATTTTGTGTATTTCTTCTTGATTTCAAGGTTAATTTGTCAAACCCTTGGAGGAGTATAAGGGCATACACCCTTACTGCAAGACTTTGCTAAGATTTGTTTACTTTAGGGAGTAAAAGGACTTACACCCCTAGAGGAGTAACAAACCCTAGCTCATAAATAAGAGACTCCATAACCCAATACAAAAGGCATTAATCTTTTGCATTGGAGATTGAATATTGTGCATTAGTAAACGTGATTTCAAGGAGATTGAATTGTTCAAGATTGGAATTAAATTTTACATGCTTTAAGCTATCTTGTCTGAAACTCTACTAATAACACTTAATAACAACCCTCTCTTGCTATCAAAGTATTGGTTTAAATATTGGAAGATTGTCAGTGAATTGCTAGCTTATTTTCCAAACATCATATACTTGATTTTGATGGTTTAATTTGCAGCTATCATAACTTCATTGCTACTGAAATATATTTCCATGCTGCTGCAATTTCGGGACAACAAGGTTCCTTGCTAATTCCCCATTGGTTTTGAGGTTTCTATCATCATACATTGTCTTGTTTAGGCAGGTCTAACGTTGTTTTGCAGGGACACAATCTTGGCAACCATTTACCAACCCCCAAGACTTTCTCCAAACCTCATTCTTATCCTTGACCTTGACCTATAGGGGTTACCCTTCGAGCTCTTCCTTTCTCTCGTCACAATCCCCTAGGGTCACCTGTGAAGCCTCCCTTGTGTTGGACTTCTCATTCACTAAAACGAGGGGGATATCTATTGAGGTGATAGTGATAGGTGTTCACAGTTGTGACACACACTTGATGTTTGGGTTGAACTTTGCCCAATCTACAATCTGTGCGATAACAATGACCTTAGTGAAAATAAAAAACAATTTTATATTTTTAAAAGGAAATTGTTATAATAAAATTAACTATCGTAGATCTATCTTAATTTCAAAATCTATCAAGTGTTGAGAGGGATCAAATTCTTTGAGGTGAAAACCTTGAGGAAATGTTTGCACCTCAAGGGATTTGATCCCTCTTAGTGCTTGATAGATTCAATGTTCAAATGGATCCATGTTGATATATAGATTGAAACTTTACTTAAGACAAAGGCTTTTTTCTAATCGCTTTGTTTTCTATTTCGCTCTTGATCTTGAGTTGCATATAGAGTTTTCTTATTCACAAGAGTTCCATCTCCTTGACCTTGAAAATACATCGCTTTGGATGCCCCTATGTTCTTTCTTCACATAAATTGGGTTAGAGTCTTTAAAGTTTAATGAATTGATATTTTATGTTGCATCTTTGGGTATTTGATTTCTTTCACTTGCTTCTTAGTCTTGTCTAGAGTAGGTTTCTCATTGAATGCCTCGATCTTGACCCTTCTTAAATAGGTTCCTAAATACATGAGCTACTTTTAACTTTGTATTTTCTTCTTTGTGCTTCCCTGTTTTCCTTTTCTCCAAGTTTGTCATGATTGAGTTGGAACATTGCACATTTGGGTGGGAATAATTGCACTATGAATGTGGAATTGCTTCCATTGGAGTTATGTTGAACAATGAATGCAAAGCCATAATGTTTGTGCTTGTGCTTCTAGATATTTAAAATCTCTTGCTTTGTGTTTGGCCTCAAGACTTTGATTTCATAGGTTTGTTCTTTGGGATAAAGAGTGTAATGCTGCTAGAAGATCCATTACAGATGCTTCTAAGGAGTCCCTATAATCTAACAAGATAAATAGGTACAAAGCCTTGATTAAAAAAAAAGGGGGTACCATATAAATAACAAACAAGAGAAGATTTTACACCTCTCTAATCTAGATCCTAAGAAATTCCAGAGGCAAATTATAACTTGTAAAAAAAAAAAAAATACGATTTCCTTAAGGCACTGGAATTCTTACTTAAAAATGCTTTATGAATCCCCCGATGTCATGGAGAACACTCAAAAACTTTTCATAGAGGAAGAGAGTTTAAATTTAGAAGACGCAAGGTTTGGGGTTAAGCAACTTGCAAAAGGAAAGCTAAGGACAACGAAGGCTACCAAGCTAAAATCCTAAAATTTGGAGGGCATATCCTCATCCCTCACATTTACAATCTCTTCAATTTGGTAGTCAAGCAGGGTTTCCATAAATCATGGAATCAAAGCCTCATTGGTCTTATTTTTAAAAGTGGGGATACAAACTACCCATTCAAATATAGGACCATTATGATTAGCCTTCTTTTATCCAAGCTATATGGAATTATTTTGGAAAAGAAGATCAACCTATGGCTAGAAAGCTAAGGACAAATTGTTAAAGGCCAAGTTGGATTTAGGACCTATCATTCAATTATGGACCACCTTGTTTCACTTAGGATCATTGCTAAGAAGTGTTGCAATATTAAAAACAATCTCTTGTGTTGCTTTGTTGGCTTTAGAAAATCATTTGATATAGTATGTAGAACTAAGTTTTGGAATAGACTATGAGAGATAAAAGTTCCTTTTAAGTTGAGAGCAACAATGATAAGGTTGTATGAGAACATTATTGTTAAGTTTAGAAACACTAAATATTGGTCACAAGATATTAACTATAATATTAGAGTTAATCAAGGTCGTCCATTGTCCCCTACTCTTTTTGTTACATACATCAACAAGTTAGAGCGTTGTTTGGAAGAACTAAGGTGTGTCGACATGACTTTCTCTAGAATAGTCGCCATCCTTCTTCTATATGCTAATAATATTGTGCTTATGGAAAGGTGTCCTTATGATCTCGACAAGCAACTAAGAATTCTCATGGAAAGGTTATGAAAATCAAATCCAAAAAGATCACTTACAATAGTTTTTTGTATGACATAAACTCGGAGGAAATGAATTCATACAAATATCTCAGAGTTTATTTACATCACAAGCTTAACTGGAACTATAGCACCAAGAACATGGTGAATGGAGGGCGGAAAACTTATTTTGGCCTTGAAAACAATTGTAAATCAATGGATCTTTGGCTATGGAATAAAAATAAACTCCTCTTTGAGACTTTCATCACTTTTGTTATATTATGTGTTTGTGAAGTTTGGGGCTATAACATCTCTAGAGAGTCACAGAGAAAGATCAAGCAAATCCGAAAGCGTTTTATAAATTATAAAGTTAAAATTAAAGGCAATACACCGTATCTTATCCTCCTCATAGAAGTGAGTCTTTCCTCCATTGAGAACATGGTTATGATTAGGTACATGATGTACACAAACAAGATAAACAACATGGAAGACAAGAGGATTATTAAGACTACTTAAAATTCCAATCAAAACCACTTGCAACACAAGAGGGTTTGGTATAAAGATGCCAATTCTTGGATAAATCATTAGGGAATGGAGGAAGAGGTCACTCTTCATATTATTGATAATATTAAAAATATTATTACATCCTAATTTAAGAAGAAATTGTAGTGCGATAAAGAAATAGAGGCTAAGAGAAAATTAAGAAGGAAATGATTAGCCCTAATCTAGAAGATCAAAAGTATCTCTCTATTTTAACTAGAATAAGACAAAAAACAACATTGCTAAAATAAGAATGAACTCGTGAACTCCATAGTGAAACAAGTCATCTGACCATTCTTAAAACAATGAGGGTCAAAAGATTTTGTCATCTTTGTGACACTAAGAGGGTTGAAGATTAAAAACACTTTCTCTTAGAATGTTTTGTTTACACCCACGTTAAATTTCAATTTCTGAATATCTGTTACAATACCGACCTCCCTAACCTTTTAACTTATCAAAACTTTGGCACTTTAAGAATGCTTCTCTTCAAACTTTTCGAGCATAGAAATAAAATTCTAAAGGTCATTCCTTAACTTTTTTTTCTTAAGGTTCAATAGACCAAAATTGGTCTCAATTGATGTTAATAACCGTCATCATCATCAATGTCTATATACCATATATATAGTATGGTATTAGTAATATTAATAACATCAATATAAAGGTAATAATAGTATATAATATTAATGGTATATAGGTATTTATTGATTACTAAAACCTCTACTTACAACTACATCATTGTGTGTAGATGGGATAGGGTAACCTTACCCTATTTACAAGAAAACAATAATATTTAATAAGTAATAGTTGTTTAGTATTTGTTTTCTTTTTTCTTTTACTTGTATTAAGAGAGGTTAGGTCGATGATCCCGAGTATTGTAGGTTTTTTCCTATTTTGAAAAAAAACAAATAAAAAAATTGTTTTCCTTACTTTTAATGACTTTCCAATGATTTTCATGATTACTTTTTCTATAGAAAGCGTATACTAAACAATGGTTTCGAGCAGCTTAGTCCTTGTCATTTGAATCAACAAATTAAAACAAATGGTTAATGTCATTCAAACTTAAGTCTAGAAGGCACAAAATATTAGAGATACCAATGCATAACATAGAGTCAAACAAAAATAACCGTGTGTACTATACACAAGCTGAGAGCACAAACTTCCCCTTTTAAGTAATTCTATAAATATCAATTTTCTTCAACAAAAAACATTATGAAAAACAAAAATAAACTTAGAGAACCAAGAAAGAAAATGTGAACAACACATAATTATTTTCAAAGATGGGTTGATAGGTATTTTCAACAAATTCTTGGAAGAAGTAAATCAATATAAAATGTAATTTTTTAATTCTTGAAAACAAAAAACCATTATTTTCAAAATGGTACAACATGAAATGTAATTATGCATTCTAGAAATTAAACAACTATTATGATATTATTATCATAACAGTTTGTCATTAAATAGTATTTTTCCCTTTAGGAGAAATAAATGGTAGTATATAACAAGTTCAACAATTGAACTAAATAAACCATCCCATGGAAAACATGTCCGTACAACGTTGGAATCTCAGAGACAATTCCTCTTCCAAATGTTATTGACTACCAAAAAACATGTATCACTAAAATCCCTATGTAGGATTCAACATAAATAGAAATATTAGGATGCAACATGGGGAGTTGGGAACAATTCCTTCCTTCCTTTCTTCTACCTGTATAACTCGTTGCATCTAGCTTCTTGCTAGATGTGCATCCTACTTCTTGCTAGATGTGCATCCTACTTCTAAAATCTATGGATGAATTATACAATCTACAAATTTGATATGATCAATTTGATCGAACAAAGACAATTTAAGTGGATTTTAGTTATAAGACATCCAATAGTGAAAGATTCAATTATTTGACCATGTTGTCCCACTTCCAAAATCTATATTAACTTCTAAAAATGACCTTGAATCATTTGAGAAATAACAAGTGGGTGGGATGAATGCAATCTGAAAGCTATGAAGTATGTAATGCATTATTATCATAGATTACTAAGTTTCTCACATGAGATAAAAAAAATATGAAAACTATGAAGTATGTAATGCATTATTAGCATAGATCGCTAACTTTCTCACATGAGAGAAAAGAACTGTAAAAAATTACCACAACATAATTCAACATTAACCACATACTTGAAGGTGATCATACACTATAGATTGTAGTCATTGATAAGTTCACTATGTAACCAAGGTAAATCAATGCCTTTGAGTGTTATGAAGAAATATGTGTTATTGGGAAGAACCACACCAAATATCCATCCAAAATATGTCTATAATATGAAGTCCCCATGGTGTTCTCATCTGTTGAGATCTATGTTCAATTCTCATGAAAGGCAGGGGGCCTACAAATCAACTCTCAACGACGTCGGTCATAGTACCCATTTAACAACTCATGATGATTCCTCTCATATTCCTACTCATCCGCGTGACGACGATGGGGCAATCCCCTCCCAAGAGACCCACACGAAGGATCTCCCCCAACCCAATGGTGGAATACCCAAATATAAAATCCATTCGGAGAGGATCGATAACTATGTTCAGTTCATGAAGGACCACGCGATCATTGGTAAATTTCTTGGGATTTCGCCTTCAAAAAGAGACCTAGTCGCTAGGATCAACTCTCGCTGGAAACCCAAAGACCGTTTTGATCTCAAACTGGGTTCTAAAGGTTTTTTCACAACCATTTTTCAAAATCATGAGGACTACGAGAGAGTTTTTTTAAATTGGCCATATGTTTTTCGCTCAGTCGACCTCCACCTCTATTACTAGACAGAGAAATTCAAACCCAACAAGGAATAATTTACCTATGCCTCAGTTTTGGGTTCGTCTCTATTCATTTTTGCACAAATATTGGGATGAGGAAATCTAAACATGTATAGGTAATATATTAGGCACCTATGTTAAACCCACAGAAGCAACCAAAAAGGGTCATTACATTGCCTATGCCCAGAGCTGCATCTATATGAATGTTTTGGTTCCTATCCCTAAATCAATTTGTCTCAACTATCAATATTTGGATTGGATTCAAACTCTGGATTATGAGTTCATTCCCTTTCACTACCAATGTTGTCACAAGCATGGTCATCTCTTTGAAGATTGTCCTCTTCTTAACTCTCCCAAGTTGTCTAAACCTGAGATTAATAAATATGAGGAGGGATTTACCAAGATTGCTAGTAAACATCGATCTAGGAGAAAACCCAATCCTCCTGCCCCTTTCAAAACTCCCCTAACCAAAATTAGCTATGAAATCCTTGAATTCATCTCTGAAGATTCTCCTTCTAACCATATTCTTTATCCCTCTCCTAGCAACCCCATATCTTGCAATCCTTTTGATCCTTCCCCTAAGCTGGATGAGCCCAAAAGCCCAAAAAACGTTGACATCCCTAATGATATCTCGCCTCTGGAAGATGTAACCATGATTACCAAAGGGGAGGATGGCGCTGACCTTGATCCAAATGATAGGGAATAGGAAGGCATCGATCTACAAATCATTGTGGATGTATGTCATAGGCAGGACATGAAATCAATCCCAATAGAACACATTCAACGTGTACATCAAGATCTCCACAAAAGCAAGAAATATCTCACTATCCTCGATCCATTACTAGGCTCCAACCCTACTCTTGGATTTCAGACCGACAAATTGAAATTTCCCAACAAGATTCATTACGATAATAAGTGCAAGGGTCGAAAATCTAATCTGCAAATTCTGCAGAAAATTGGCAATATCTTGGTCAACTCTTTCCAGAATTCTTTGATTATAAATACTTACCATCCCTCTCCTTCTCTAAGTTTTGAATGAAAATCGTCTCCCAGAACATTCGAGAAATAAATGGTAAGAGTAAGCAAATGATTTTATGAAAAAAGGTATGTATGAAATCTCCTGACATTTTTATGCTACAAGAAACAAAATGTTCTACTTCAACCATGGTAAGAACAAGCAAAGTCTCTTACGCAACAAGGTATGTATGAAATCTCCTGACATTTTTACGCTACAAGAAACAAAATGTTCTACTTCAACCTTGGCTACTATTCTTCCTAAAACATGGATGAATAGCCAATCTATTTCCTTGGACTCTAGTGGTTCTGCAGGGGTCCTTGCAATCCTTTGGAATCCAACTACTTTCGTTTTAGAAAACTTCTTTATTATTTCCAGAAGTCTCATAGCTCAATTCAAAACAATAGGCTCGAATGCCATGAGATTTATCACTAATGTTTATGGACTGCAACACCTCAATGAGAAATATAATTTCCTACAATCATTGTAGAATATCACTGACTTCATCGACCACCAATTATGAATCTTATGGGGGGATTTCAACTTCATCTCCTCCCTTGAAGAAAAGAAAGGAGGGATACGTAGGCTAGATCATAATAGTGTCGCCTTCAATTCCTTCATTAAGAATCAAATACCGGTAGACATTGAAACCATCGAACAATCGAAGAGGTGGATCCCAGCAAATTGTCTGTCGACTTGACAGATTCCTAGTCTCTGAATCTCTCATGCTCTCAAGACTCCACATGGAATCCAATATCCTCCTAGCGACAAGTTCTGATCACTGACCCATCTATATCAATATTGATGTTCAGAGATCTCCTCTCAAGAGGCCTTTCATATTTGAGAAGTTTTGGATCCTCCACCCAAACTTCTAGAAGAACATTCATAAATGGTGGGATGAAGTCGATGTGGCACAAGGTTCCTTAATGTTTTTGTTTCAACATCAGCTAAAGAACCTCAAGAAACATCTTAAATCCTGGAATAAATTGGTCTTCGACAAAATATTTCAAGCACATAAACAATTAGCATCTCAGATGGAGGATCTCCATCAACAAAGAATCCATCATAGGTGGTCAGAGGACCTCTCTCAGCAAGATGAGAAACTCTCTTCCTAGATCAAGGAATGACAATGTCAGGAAGAAATCCTATGGAGGCAGAAGTCTTAGGTTGAATGGCTCAAGGAAGTCTTTATAGACCAAATTATTTCATTGCTCGATGATCCAATGATAACATTCTAATCACATCACCCAATTAACTTCAACACAAGGTAACAAACTCACCTCTCATTGGGATATTGAGCTTGATCTTTCCTCTTTCTTCCAATCTCTATTAATTGAGCCCCAACCAAATCGATCTATGACCATCTAGTATATTGCCCACTACATTCCTAAATTTATCACTGTTGACCATAATGTCGACCTTATGTGTCCCGTTTCCTTGTCTAAAGTTGATGCAGCAATCATGAATATGGCTCCAGGTAAGTCACCCGGTCCGAATGGATTCACCTCAAACTTCTTCCACCATTACTGCCCAATTTTCAAACAAGATGTTTTGGCCCTTCTTGTTGAATCACAGAGAGTCTTAGGCATGCTCCCTTCTCTCAACGCCACCCTTTTTACTTGAATCCCCAAGGAGGAGAAATCCACTACCCCTACTCAATTTTGACCCATAGCTTTATGTAGTGTTATATACAAAATCATAACTAAAGTTATTGCCTCTTGAATCAAACCTCTTATGCTAATATTGATCACCCCTCAACAATCAAGTTATGTGGAAGGACGTCGGATTCTTGATAGCATTATTCTATCCCATGAGGTGACCCATTCCCTAAAATCCATTAAATCTATGGGAATGTTGATCAAACTCAACATGTCCAAAGATTTTGACAAGCTCAGCTGGAAATACATCGATGATGTTTTAATGGCCTTTAGATTTCATCCTTCCTAGGTCAGTTGGATCATGACACTTATCTCCTCGACCTTCTTCTCCTTAGTGATCAATGGCTCCCCCTTGCCTCTTTTTTGTCCTTCTAGAGGTGTAGTGGCCATATTATTTAACATCCATTAATTCTACTAACATAATAGTAAAGTTCAATAATTTCTCTATATTGAGCAAATTAGTAAAATTCAAAAATTCCTTTAATTGAGCACATTCGTAGCACATTCGCATATAGATTTATCCACAAATAATAAAATTTTATAGCAAAATAAAACAAATACACAATTTTAAATACCTGGGTCTGATGTTAACCCTCTGTTTGTTCACTTGCCTTGTTGACCGTTGTTGCACTGTGTAAACACTCTCCAAACCTACTATCCTCCCTACCAACTAGGAGAACTACCTAGCTCCAGGATATCATATGGATATCCTGGCCCCCGTGCCCAAAACCTCCAACAAATCAGTGCATGTATCGATCCAATCCGACTCTCAAACTCAACTCCCCCCCCTCTGCAAATCTAGGAGAGCCCCATAAAACAATCCCACATCTCCCGTCTAATGATCCCCTCCATATTCCTCCTTCATTGCCCTTCCCCTCATTTACTTCCCTACCTACCCATTTATTACCTTATCTTATCCTTTCGTAGTTAATGCCCCTTATCCCCTTTATTTATTATTTTATCCTATATTTAATGTCCTATCCCTTCCCGAATATGTAAGCTTAATTTAACAATATAATTTATTAACCCTCTTTAATTCTTTACTTAATTAATTAATGAGTCAATAATAATTAATTAATCCTTGACAATCATGAACAAGTAATTAATAATAATTAATTAGTTAATGTTATTTAAGAAATAATTAT
>JZKD02S1679841.1:154713-175442 GCA_000966675.3 Picea glauca | reverse complement strand
AGGGACGTCTCCCTTGGACTAGCCCTCCTAAATAGAAAGAGCCCCCCATCGAGGTGACATTGGGTGGGGAAGCTCCTGTTACGCCGGTTTCAAGCCCTGACTCAAGCTCTTTAGAACTTTCCTACAAACCGTGCGATAACAGGCACAATGGTGCTTGTGTTGGTAGCATGGAGGTTTGCATTTCCCCTTTGTGCATGCAACCAAACACTCATCCAACTACCAACTCCTCATCCTCCTCCTTCTCAGGTGCGCGCAATCATGGCTTGTTCAAGTTTGTTCGACATTAAGCAATGGGAAACATGGGTAAGTATAGAACCATTGTTCTTAGGTTGGATCATGTTTGAGTGTCCATTTCCATTGACGAGTGGCATTCAAAATCATGTCCTAGAAATCTTCTTTGTCATGAAGAATAACAAGGAAATAAAGGTGGTTTAGGCTCCTTCTTCGGTTGCAGACCTCTATTTTATTTTGATCCATGTCTATGAGTGAAATATTTTACCTTCATAATTACAATGGCCCCTCTTGCCTCTCGTACCAGGAGGACCCTTTTCCATAAAAAATGAGATTAGCTCGTAGTTGAGGAGGTTGTGTAGCATTACCATAGATTAGTCCCTCCTGAAGAAAAATAAGTCATGCAACTACTAGAAGAGGATGTTAAAGTTGTTCAAGCATATCAGGAGGATGAAGAGGTGGATAAGCAAGTTGGTGATATCATTCATGATCTTGACTACACTTGGAATAAGGATACCAAGTTTCATTAAATGTTGGATCTCTATTGGCACACCAAGACAATGGTGGCCTAAGGCATGCTCTAGAAGGGCCAGGATTACCACCAATTTAAGTAGCGTTTGGACGCTCTCAAAAGCCACAACAAATTGCTCCTTACAATGGTGTCTTAGCTGGTAAAAAGGAATGGGGGCTCTCTCTATTTAGCACGAGATGGAAATTCGCTTGTTGGGTCTCTTCAGCCTCTTTTGATTGTTGGGAATGTGGCAGGTACTTCCCAGTCGACTCCTCATGTGCCTCATCTCCATGGTTGAGATCATCTCTTCTTCTTCCTAACAAGGTTTCTATGGTTTAAGTTTCTTATTAGATGGATATGTTTGTTATTTTTTCATGGCATGTATTTTACTTCAGACTCTCACACTGGTTTATGTTACTTTTAGTCCTAATCTTCTACAGTCAAATTAAGGTTGCTAGCCTAGTTTCCCCTTAAGGGAAAGCTAGCAGTTTTCTGGGTTTTTGAAATCCCTTTGACATGCATTATGATGTCATGGGCATCTTGGACATGTTTGATATCCTATATACCATGTTAATATTTTAATAGAATTTCTTACTTACAAAAACAAAGGCTATAAGCCAAGAAACAAAACCCTAATGCTTTAATTTTCCAATGACAGATGTTTACAATGAAACAATATGAAGAAACCCGTGAATATGTACCTCGGTTTCAAGATACTCGATCACTATTGCAATATACACCACAGTTTCAGTGTCAACTTTCTTGGAATATCTTCCCTTATTGAGGTACCTTATGATTCTTGCAACGGGGAATGGAAGGCCAACTTTTGTGGATCTAGATACTGACATTTTCTTATCTACACCCTTTCTCCCACCTGTTCCTTTCTCAACACTAGCCTTTGAAGTCTCCATTGTTTCTGCCTATTAATTAACTGTGATACTACTCAAAATCTCTCAATCACTTAGAAAAAAAATACACTCTATGGTGAATGCTTTGTAGTGTGTAGTTTCTGATTTTATATATTGTTCTACTATGCTTTGCACTTGATTCACAACTTTTAGAGAAACTTGAAGAACTATTGGGGATTTTCCTCTTAAATCCCTCCCATAGACAAATCACACTGCTCTCCAAGTTATATTTCCTTGTAGTCGATGGCAATTTTTTAGAGCAATTGTGTGCTCCGATGCATCATTATTTATGTAGCACACCAAAGTGTTTTTTTGTTTGAAATAACCCTACTACGTACGGTGCGTTAGTTTTGAGAACACTCGTGTGTTAGTTGTATAAAACACACCTGTGTGTTATATATTTATAAACTCACCATGTTATCACATAGGTTGTAGGTTTGGAAAATCCCAACCCAACCACCAAATGGCAACAACTTTAGGACACTATACCCAACGTCACCTCGATATAGGTCCCTCGCTTCAAGGGTGACTAAGTCACTCTAGGGAGGCGATCTCGGTGAACCTAGGGGGAATGGAGGGGGGAAACGGAAAAGGAAAGAGTAAAGCCTCTAAAGGTTGATATTATAGATGGAAAAGGAAGGGTGATAATGAGTCTTAGGTTGTTTTGAGGTTGCCAAAGCCTTGGATGAATTGTTGAGAAGTTGGTACCTGCCCGAGACACAAGGAAAACCACTATGCAGTATAATATGTTAGTTGGATAAGAAATCTAGGATTGTTGTCCCTGATTTGTAGAAATAAATGACAGTATATAATCAGCAGTAAAATAAGTACTAAAGCTGCTAGAAAGATTGCTCAAATTCAAATGGAATATGCTTGAAACAAGGTAGATAATCACTAGAGAATTTCACGATCTATAGCATGAGACTTTAGCAATTGATTATGGTTGTCATAAAAGATTTATGCAGAAGTATTTTCCAGTCTTATGGATGTATCAAACGTGTTTGACAATGGTGAATTTAGCCACTAAAACTTGCAAAGAAACCACTCAAAATTTGTATTAAAGCAAGTAGAATAATTTTACAAATTCTTAGCAACTTTTGACAGTGAAAACACAAGTTATGAGTGACTTTAAGTTAGGGTTTCTGCAGTGAAATTACCAGCCTTATGGCTGTAGAAAACCAAGACTTATTGCATAAAACTTATACAATCAAATCAGCCCCTAGTTAGCTCAATAAATGCGCCTAGGTTAGTAGAAGGTTAGGGCAGATTTTTAGGCCTAGTCTAGGGTTAGTTTAGGAGTTATTTAGGGTTAGTAGGCTAGGGTTAGAGAAACCCTAATGGATGTAGGTTGATTTTAATACAATAGCAAGAAATTGTGGTTGAAAGGGGATACCTCAATGATGCAAGGTATCTCAAGGTTAGGGGAACAAAAATCAAGTGAGAGGAGACCAAAACTTGAAACTTTCACGTTTCCCAATTCAACAATTTATATCTCCAATGCAAGATTAGTGCCTTTAGTTATGGGTTAATGGAGTCTTAAAGAAAGATATAGGACTACTAAACCCTTGGGGTGTAAATCCTCTTACTTCCCAAGATAACTAGCCTAGCTAGGGTTTGAAATTGAGTGGTGTAAATCTTCTTACTTCATTAACAAAACCCTTGCAAACAACTTTATAAGCTTGACAATTATGGTGGAAACTAGGATAGGGGTGTATATCCTTATACTCCCTATCTAGGCTTAGCCTAAACAACCTTAACTTTAATTACCAATGATAATACAAAATTAAATAACCATACCAATCCAAGAAAACCCTTTAACATGCCAAAATAAACCTCCACAATAAGATAAAAGTGACCCCCAAGAGATGGCACATCATCATTGTAATGTCCCTTTCCAAAAAGGAGCTCCAGAGAGGAGGATTAATGGTGTAAACCACCCCATTAGACTATATCCAAGGCCAAAGAGGGGTAAACAGGGTTACTAGAGGTCACTCCAGTCACAGGTGTTACATTCGGAAAGTGACATTGAGCTAAAAAGGGTTAAAAGCGCTTTTAAGTCATTATGAGCTAAAAATAGAAGTCAACAATGAATTAGGGTTTCAATAGTGATTTAGGGTTTCGGAAGTCAACAATGAATTAGGGTTTCAACATGATTTAGGGTTTTGGAAAGATATAAAGGAAGGGTCAGCAACCTAATTCATTATTATCCAGATTATGACTTGTCATTGAGGAGAAGAGGCACATCTCAGGAGAGATAGTTCAGTGGATTCCAGGATGAAGACACCAATTGGCTGATTTCGGTTTTGAGAGACACACCCTAGTCACTGGGGAGATCATTTAGGTCTTCCATCATTCTTCAGCAGCAGTTACATAGTGTTCAACAGCAAGGGCGCATTCATCTAGAGTGAGGGCGCAACTTCTAAGAGGGTTTTTAGTCGACTTATCCCATCAAGGGAGAATTCTGAGATTTCCCTCTGACACATTTGAGAGGAAGGCAAGGCGCATATTTTGCTTGGTTCCTTATCATATTCTGATGGAGGAATCAACTGGGGCACATTTTCCAGACTTGGACGTGCGACACTTTTAGCGGATACATTTGGGGTTCCAGAGCGAGCATCGGGCCATATTCAGGTAAACCCTTCCGACCCATTTCCCAGTAGACCAAGGCAATCATTTTGAGACACATCTCGCCTGATTTCGATGGTTGAATCACTATGAATCATTTTTCCAGAGAAAGAGGGGCGCATTCCCTCAGGGGGATCCATCCGGGGTCCAAACTCAGTAGCAGAAGGGTCAGACAGTTACCAGTACTGAGGACTAGAGCAAGGCGCATCATTTGGGACATTTTCCAGGCCATTCCGAGAAGTACAACTCCCACGGAAAACTTTCCAGACTTCCAGCGGTTACCGTCAGAGCTGCCATAGTCATAGCGCATCCATTGATTCCGCAGTGCTCCCATATTCCGGGTATTATCTTTTAGGTTCTTATTTGTATTCCGACTAAGATCCTTTGTCTGTTGAACTAGTCGAGTATTGTCAGTTTATTCAGCCGCATTCATCCATTTTGTAATCCACAGAGATATCATAATATAAACTTTGCAGTCCTTTGTCGCATTTGTTATTTGTATGATCATTTATATGTTGTAAACGATTAATCCTACACACACATTAACATCATTTCCTAGACTATCCAAGTCAAGAACATTACAGTGGTATCAGAGCTTTAGTCCTACCAGCATGTGACTAAAGACAATGAGTGTAGCAGAAGACCCAGAGGGTCGTGAACGCGTAGGTGACGAATATGTCCCTTACAGTAGGCATAAGCAAAGGAGGCATAGGCTTGATTTTCCCCCTTTTCCTCCTAGCTCAGAGGAAGAGGAAGAGGCACACAGAGAAGCAGAGAGAAGGACTGAGCATGAGGCTAAGCGCGAGGCTGAGAGGATGCCAGGAGATATATATGAGTGACTAGAGGGCAGTGGAAAGGCCCTCGTAGATCCAGAGACATTTTTCATGCGGGTTATCAACTATATGTTAGCTAGTCAACGGACCATGTCTTAGTCCTTGGCACTGGTGGTTGATATATTGGCTAGAGTGGGCACCCTAGACACACAAGTCCCACATGCAGCACAAGGGAACTCAGGAGCAAGCAGTAGATCGTAGTCACCCTCTCGCACATACACCTCTGCGAGTAGGATTCCCAGACCCTTGTTTCCCAGTTTCCAGAGGGCACCCCCGGTAGCAGCACCGCCACCGATAGCACAGAGGCCACCCACTTATGCAGACGACATTGCAGAGTACATGAGGGAGTATGCATCATTGGGTCATGACTTCCATCAGGACATGACCTTATTCGAGTACTATGGACTCCGACTCAGGAACCTCCCCAGTGAGCCGCAGAGGGGAGGACCACAACAACAGTAGGGGCATAACCTCGATTTCATCTGAAAAGTTGGGAAACTCACCATCCCTTCTTTCGATGAACCGTCCAAATACACCACCAGAGCTTGGGTACAGAATCTAGACACGTATTACAATCTCAACCAGATGATCGAGACAAAGGCCATCAGTTTCACGACCTTACAATTGGAGGGTGAGGCACACGAGTGGTGGTATCATGGACTGGTGACATTGGGTCATAGTCGCATCACCTCCTATAGGGATTTTACAGATAGGGTCATGGACAGGTTTGACAGGAAGGATCCTGAGATACACTTCAGGGATCTAGCTCAGTTGAAACAAACTGTCACAACAGAGGCCTTCATCACAAAGTTTCAGTGGGTAGCCATGGCAGTGACAGATATATCAAAGCCCAGGCTGATCATGCTATTCATAGAAGGACTCATGGAACCTTTGAGAGGATGGGTGAATGCATATAGGCCTCCCACTTTGCAGGATTCCATCCTTTGCACTCGAGATCTGGCAGACTCAGTGTCAAAGACTAAAAATTTCTCCAAACCATTTGTGCCCTAGAGGGATCGAGTCAGGAAGCCATTCCAGAGAGAATGGAACGGCAAGGAGAAGTTGGATGATGAGACTAGGCAAGATATTACGAGGAAGAATCTTTTCTTCAACTTCAGATATCCTTGGGTCCCAGGCCATAGGTGCATGGGAAAGGGAGAGATTCATTATATTGAGGTAGCAGCAGACAACGTGGACAGTGAGGAGGAGGAGAAAGACAGTGGATCCACTAGTTCAGAGGAGGAGTTAGCACTAGTAGAGGAGAAACCTCCCCATAGACCACCAAAACTGGTAGGAGGCCATCCTCTAGTAGTCCCACAACTGCCAGAGCGGGCTAACAGGAGGAAACTAGCAAAGGGAGGAGTCATAGCAACCCTTTTTGGTGTTCCCAGGTATGATACCCTCCGTATCAGAGGGATTATTCAGGGGCAACGGGCAATCACCCTGATAGATATTGGGGCCACCCACAACTTCATCGACACTTCACTAGTATCGAGACGGGAACTTCAGACAGAGGAGTTTGAGGGGTTTGATGTTGTGGTAGAAGATGGCCACACAGTGGAGTGTCTAGATAGAGTTCCAAACTTACAGATGAAGTTAGGAAACTACACAGTGAGAGACACATTTTATGTGGTTGACCTATCGGACACAGATGTGGTGTTAGGAGTTCAGTGGATGATTACCTTGGGAAAAATCACTACCAACTACCAAACCTTGGAAATGGGATTCAGAGATAAGGACAGGAAGAAGGTTGTTCTAAGAGGTATGTCGACAGGAGCACCCAGGATAGTTTTAGCCAAGAGGATGGAGAGGATATTCAGACATGGGGAGGTAGTATATGTCGCAAAATTTTTTATCACTACTCATAAGGATTCAGAAGGTCGGCAACAGTACCATACAAAGATCAAGAATTTATTGGGACGACATCAACAGGTCTTTGAGGCAATTCCACCAGGGAGACCACCTGATAGGGGGTTTGAGCACACCATTGAGTTGGAGGAGGGGGCCAAACCTATGATCACCCCCCCTATTATCATCCTAGGAGGTTCAAGGATGAGATAGAGAAGGAAATCAAGGAATTGTTGGCGATGGGACACATCAGACTGAGCAACAACCCATTTGCTTCTTCAGTTGTCTTAGTTCTGAAGAAGGATGGTGTTGGAGACGGAAGTCACTCCTGGATTGCAGCAGGAGCAGAGCCCGATGCCCATCAGTTTGTCACGATTTGTGTATGAAAGGGGTGATCGAATGTGTTAGCGTCGGAAGTCACCCCTGGATTGCAGCAGGAGCAAATCCCGACACCCATCAGTTTATGTCACGATTTGTTTAATGGGGTGATCAAATGGAGGCTAACTCAAATGACATGGTTCCAACTCCAAAACTAGGCTAGGCATGCATGGGCAAGTGAGGTCTTAGATAAATTCAGACAGTGAGTTGTAGTAAGGGTGAGTAGGGGGAAGACTTGTATCAGAAAGATGCAAAGGTCTGTCATAAACATTAGGTTCCTAACAGACTGTGGAAGAAGACATTTAAACGCAAGATCTTCTTACGCTCAAATGCAGAAAACCAAAGAAAACAATAGTGCCACAATAAATCCTTTATCACAACCTAATTGCCATAATTCGTGCGAATCAATCGATCACGAACTCTCTTAGTATAGATGAAAACTAGATGGAGTAAGAAAGATTGTCTGTCATAAAACAAGAAATCTCACATACATATGCATAACCAGTGAACTTAGAGTCTATTAAAACTTTACAATCGGGAGCTTCGCTCTACCATCGATACTTTCAAAATGCAAAAAACTGAGTACATATACTTTGGCAGATTTGCCCAACAGAGGCACGCTCACCCTTCAAGGCATAACGTCTCTTCAATCAATCTTCCAGCGGAAGTCCTTCGTCAAACGTCTCCTTAAATTCGCATGGCCTTTGCAGGGGAGGAGTAGCTGAACCAATAAATACCAAGTTAGTGTGTGCAGACCTCCTCCGGCTAGTCGAGAACCCAGCATGGCTTCTCTGGAAAAATGGGTACACAGGACCCTCTCGAGCAATCCGCTTGCCAGACCCTCCATTCCTCGCATTTAATGAATGAGGAGAGGCTTCAACCACCCTTTCTCGCCTTCATTTACTCCAAGCGAAAACCAGGACCGAGGTCGGATCAAATGGCACTTGGAGATCGCGACAATTCCTTCTGTGAATCATACACAACGCCTTTTTCCCTCACTGAACAACTCTTTTCTTTCTCAAATGACCATGGGCTGTGACCACGAGATTATCCCCAAAGCGCTTTCGGCGTTCGCGAACGGAAGGAGTTAATCCTTGCTTCTTGAAATTGTGATGAGCGAAACGTCGAGACGACATTAATCTGGCGCCACGCGCCCTCTGGATATGACGTTTCCAAATTCTCCCAACAATGTTGTGGGCCCCAGGTCATGAACGCTCTCGTCATCTCGTGCATCGGGAAAATATGGAGCTGCTTCTTGCGTTTCGAAGTTGCGATGGGCGAAAAGGCAAGGGGCCTAATCACGCACCAGGTGTCCCCTTTAGATGGACGGCTGAAACTGTTCCTCGATATTGTGGGCCCGCCTTTAAAAGTGCTTTTCATTTCGCGATTCGCGAGTCGGAGACCCTTAGTTCCTTTTCTTCAACCCTCGCCTCCCGAGACGGCGATACGGGTAGGGCTCCCTTTCTGGTCAGCACTCTCCATATGTAACCGTTGGCTAGGGCCCAAGTACTAGCGCGTCTCGCTACTCGTGACCTCGCGAGTGGAGTATCAGACTTTGGCATTCTCCCTTCGCGAAGTCCCAAGACGCGATGGTCAGCGACGGTTGACCTCCTCCGGACACTTTTCGTAACTCGCAATCTCGTGCAACCAAAAGACATAGTCCACCCTCCAAACTCACGAACCCCGAGCTCAAGAAATAGCACTGCGCTTGAACTTCTTGTGATCAACGACCCTCGTAACTTCACGAGTGCCTCCCGAAGGGTTCCGACCGTCGACTTCCTTAAAACTTTAAGTGCTATACTTGACGCGACTCGGTTAATCTGCAATTACCCATCACTCGTTGTTCTCCTCTGTCGTTGAATCCTTTCCGCTAAAGAATGAAATGCCCGCTCGCTTTATTTTAAGTCCGAAAAATGACTTCTTCTGTGGGCTGCGTTTGGGCGCTTCTCGTGCAACCTGCAGACCCGGATATCCCTATGCCGAAGACAAGTAATGTTGCTAACATTAGGCTCCATGGGGGATAGATTCGTCCCTGTGATGCTCTAAGGACTCATTTTGCAGTTCCAGTGCCTCACTGTTGGGCTATGGAGTTATTTACTAAGCCGAAACAATAAAAAGTAAAAGCAAAAAACAGAAAGGAAAGTATTTACAAAACATAGGAGCCACTGAAGGCTCAAACAAAACATTTTTTAAGGAAATGCCCATTTACTGGGCTGCTGAAAACTTCTTCGCCTTCCAAATCTTGTACCCGATATGTGTTATTTGAGAAGACTTCAGAGATTTTGAAAGGCCCGATCCATAGGGCTTCAAATTTGTCGTGTTTGCCCTTATCTTGCTTAGGAGCGTCCCATTTCAGTACCAGGTCTCCTATTTGGAACTCCTCCTTGTTGGCTTTCTTATCAAAAACCTGCTTGATCCTCTGTTGATGGTCCTAAACTCTAGTCATCACCTGCTCTCTGACCTGCTGGACTTCTACGATTTGATGAATCCTTCTGACCATGTCATTAGGCTCTTCTTGATAATCCTGGAAGAATTTCACTACGGGAATGGCCAGCTGAGAAGGGAATATCGCTTTTGCTCTGTATACCAACTGGAAAGGGGAGGTGCCTATAGAACTCTTTGTAGTCACCCGATCAACCCATAGAGTGAATTTCAACTTTGAATTCCAAGCCCTTTTGTTGTCCTCCAATAATATTTTGATGATCCTTATGAGACTTTTATTAGAGGATTCTGCTAAACCATTCCCCTGGGGATAGTACGGAGTGGAGTGAATCAACTTGATTCTGAATTGCTCAAAGAACTTAACTAGCGGTTCAGCCTTTAATGAGGTTGCATTATCTGTAATGATCTTCCTTGGGAAACCGAATCTTGTGATGAGGTCTTCCAGGAATTCAATGATTACTTTGTGGGAAGCACTCCTGGTGGGGATGGCTTCGATCCACTTAGTAAAGAAATCTGTGGCAGTCAGGATCCATCTGTGCTGCCCACTGGAAGCAGGGTGTATTTCTCCAATAAAATCCAGGCCCCATTGCTGGAAAGGTCCCGAAACAACTACAGGTTGTAAGGGCAGAGACTTGAGCTGCTACTTTCCTGAAAATCTTTGGCATGTGATACAAGCTCTAACTCCTCTATGAACATTAGCGAACAAGGTGGGCCAGTAGTACCTAGCTCTGAGAACTTTGTGGGCCGTAGTCTTCCAGGAATGGTGCCCTCCACATAGGTTGTTGTGAAATTCAACCATGATCCTGTCGGCCTCTTGTGGATCCATGCATTTTAAAAGCATCCCCAAGGGGTCTTTCCAGTATAAAATTTGATCAATAAGGCAGTACCTGACTGCCAGGAGCTTCAGATCTCTCGCTTTGTTCCTTTGCAAGCCATCTGGGGGCCTCAACTCTTGCAGAAAATATATGACATCCTTATACCAAGGACATCGGGCCAATGGGGGCTCTCCTTGAGGGTCTATTTTAGACAACCGACCCCGTTGAATTCCTGAGCATTCGTTCATGAAACCTACCCCCAAAGCTTGGCAATTGGCTTCAGCCAGCAGCTTGGCTAAGCCTTGACCTTTGATCAATTTGGTAGGCCTTATTTCCAAGTCAAACTCCAGGATCTTGGCTATCCATTTACTTCTCCTCCCGTCTATGTCGAGTTGTACCAAGATGTCCTTCACAGAGGTCGAAGGAACATAAGCGGTCACCTTTGAGTGCAAGACATAGACTCTGAAAGCCTTGAGAGCTTTCACTAAGGCATAGGCCTGCTTCTCCATGATTTCATACCTAACCTCTGCATCCCTTAATGCCCTGCTGAAAAAGGCGACAGGCTGCTCTCGCCCTTCCTCATTTCTCTGCAACAAGACTGCCGCTATTGTATTGCAAGAGGTGAAAGAGAATATTAGGAAGTCTTTGGAATAGCCAGGACTGATCAACACAGGTGCCTCAGTCAATGCTCTTTTTATTTTGACAAAATATTCCCTGGGTTCGGTCGTCCATTTTACTTCATTCCCCTTCTTGAGCATAGCTGTGATGTGCTTCACCAGTTCAGCAAAATTCGAGACGAATCTCCTCAAAAAATTAATCTTTCCCAAAAAGGCCTGAATTTCTTTCTTTGACCTGGGAAGCGACAGGGTCCAAATTGCCTCCACTCTGTTAGGGTCAATCCTCACTCCTTCCGCTGATACTATATGGCCTAACAGCTTCCCTACCTCCATAGCAAATAAAGATTTCTTGGGATTTAGGGAAAGGTCGAACCTTCGACACTTCGAGAAAACCTTTCTCAGGTGACAGCAGTGCTCTTTGTCAGACCTGGAGAAAACTGTTATGTCATCCAGATAGATCACCACAAACCTATCTTTCTCCCTGATGAAAGCTATGTCCATGGCTCGCTGAAACGTTACTCCTGCATTCATCAGTCCGAATGGCATTTTGGCATACATGAATGTGCCCCAAGGAGTGGTGAAGGCCATTTTTTCTCTGTCCTCGGGCATAACCGATATCTGATTATAACCAGAAAAACCATCGATCATGGAGATCCTAGATGCACTGGTTACCCTCTACAATATGTGTTCCATGTTGGGCAGGGGGTAATTGTCTTTCTTTGAGCTCCTATTCAGGTTCCTGAAGTAGACACAAAGCCTGATCTCTCCACTTTTCTTCCTTACGGGAACCAAATTGGCCACCCATTCAGAATATCTCAGGGGGACAATGATTTGGGTCTCCAACAACTTCTTTACTTCTTTCTCCATAACAGGCAGCAACATGGGATTTATTTGTCTCAGCTTCTGCCTAAATGGCTTAGCCACTTCCTTCAATGGGATCTTGTGTTCAATGACGGATGTGTCATATGTCTTGAGGTCTTCGTAAGTCCATGCGAACACATCAGCAAATTCTTTCAGCAACTTAGCATATTCGGCCCTCTGCTCTGTGGTCAAACTCCTTGACAACTTGACAAACTTAGGCTCCTCCGGTGTGCCAATGTTGCACTCGGCTGTGTCAACACCTTCATCTGAAACTCTACCCTTCACTGCCACGTCATTCCCGTAGAACAATATTTCTAAAGGAATAAGTCCCCTCGGAATGTGATTGCTAGGCAGCTGAATAATCTGGTGGTTAGCGATTTTATTTAAAAACACCTCGGGGTGAGGGCTTTCTTCTGTATTAGGATCCTGATCAATGTGCAATGCAGAAAATTCATCGACAGATTGGAGAAACTTCTCGATTTCTGGATCATCCTCGAATACCTTCCAATGCTTGACATTGTCCGGTACAGAGGGCCTATATTTTATCTTAACATCATATTTGGCCATAGGCGGCTGAGGGACCTTGAATTGGCTAGATGAAACAGCTAAAGAATCGGCCACATCATTATTCTCGCTTGGAACAAAAGAGATGTTGAAGGATGAGAAGAAATTGTCAATTAGGTCCCATACTTCATTTCTGTAATTTCTGAGTCGAGGGTGCTTAGCCTGATAAGCGCTTCTGATCTGTTGGACCACCAACTCTGCATCTCCGAACACTGCTATTTCCTAAATTCCCATTTCCCTTGCAGCTCTCAATCCTAGAACAAGGGCTTCATACTCTGCCACATTGTTGGTGGCTTCAAATTCTAATTTGTATGATAGAGGTACAGTTTCCTGGGCAGGTGACACAAAAAACACCCCAGCACCAGCGCCTTCCCTGGAACATGCTCCATCAAAAAACATTTTCCAAATGGGGGTGATGGAAGGAGGAAGTTCATGAGGAGAGGTGGGCTGCTTTCTGAGTTCAAGAGGAGGCTCGGGAGCATGGGTGAGTTGCAGCAGACTGGAACCTAAATCGGTGTCCAAGGCGAAAATGGGATGGTTGGTAGGATTGGCTTCATCACTGATTATATAGGCCAGTTGGGCTTCTCTGTATAGTCTTCTATGCTCTCCTCCAAACACTGGGATAGTAGCATATGTGAGGTCCATTTGCAAGGTTCCCCCCAGTCTTTTTATCCAAGACCTTGACAACAACATACCCAACTTGGGGGGGACATCAGCCACCACAATATCCATGACCACACTTTTCATAGGCAACTAAAACAAGGTCACGACCAAGTCTTTGATAACCCCAAGACATTGAACTTTCCTGGAGTCGAAGGAATAGAGGTCATGATAGGCTCGGGTGACTTATAGTCTTAGTTTTTCCATGATAGTTTTGGGCATGAGGTTGTGAGAAGCCCCGGAATCCATCAAGCAATTGTGCAGTACCTTGTCATGTATGTTCAAGGAGGTGTAGAAGGGAGGGGATGAGTCATTCCTATCTTCTACCATAGGACCTAGGATAACTGTCAGCTTTTCATCTTGTAGATTAATGGAGTCTGTGGGAAGGCATGAGGTTTCAGACTGTAAAATCTCAGAGAAGCATTTCTTGAACCCTTCGTGCTTAATCAACTCAGTTAGGGGCATAGGGATTCTGATCTTTTGAATTTCATGCTCGAAATTAAAAGAAGATGTAAGCTTTGGAATTTCTCTTATTTCGGGAACATGACCCTGGATTATGGGAGAGAGGGGTTGGGGCTTCTTACCTCTGTGACTGTCTTCTATTTCATTAGCAGGCTTCTATGTTCTAGTAGGCTGCTCAGGGACATCAAGTGTTATTGTCTTCTTCTTGGAACGCAGATCATACCTACCTGGGCTGCCACTAGTCTTGTCTCTCTTGCTCAGCTCATTTAGCTGACTGTCCATGAGAGACTCCTCATATGCAAATTGAGTCAGATGAGGAAAAGGAGGAGCTTCTCCGAAGCAATGGATTTCAGGATCAAGCTCACCTGTTTCCCCTTCTTCCCCCTCGGCCACAAAATTGTTTTGGAAAGGGGCCTGAATTTTCTGGTCTTCTCTGTCTCTTCCCCTCTCTCTTTTCACATTCAGGGGAGTAAAATTGTTCGACCTCCTGAAACATCCTTTGTTTTCGACGTTCTGAGGGCCCTTGTATGCTTGCCTCCCCTCGACTTTCATTCTCTCCATCTCTGCAGACAAAGACTTCACCATCTTGGTCATTTCATCCACTTGAGGGTGGGGCGCCAATGGGCCAGAAGTTGAGGCTTCCGACCTTCCCTTTCTTCTGTCTACGTCGGCCGTGTTCCTCAGTCTATCAGCTGCTAATACATTGGATTCCACTTCTATGGCCGCATCTTGCATTTGAGCTAAGGAGGTGGCTCTCCTTTCTCTCAGTAACAGACAGAAATCGGGGCCAAACGCACTAGCATAAGAAATCTTGGCTAAGGCTTCTGAAGGCTTTATCTCGGCAGGGATTTTGTTATACATCTTATTGAATCTTTTGGAGAAGTCAGAGACGGACGCTCCATCCATCTTCTTCAAAGACCCGAACTCTGTCATGCAATACATGAAATCCTTCCTATCGCCCCACTGCCTCAGGAAAACACCATCCAGGGCTTCGATACCAGCAATAGATCTGGGGGCCAATCCTCTAAACCATTTCCTCACCTCGCCATCCAGGCTCTGGACGAAGACTCTCATCCAGACATCTTCGTTTTCAATGTTCAAGTTGTCTGCATAACTATAGAAAGCAACCAGGTTCTCTTCCATAGTTATGTCCCCTTCCCCAGTGAACTTGGGCATATACTTCAAGTAATCTCCAGCAGGGAGAGGATTCATAGGATGAGGTAGGACTAAGGGAGCGTATCTGGCAGCGACTATGGAATCCATTCTATTCAGAGGGGGATTAGCACCAGCCATAGGAATAACAAGTGGAGGAGAACTCAGAGGAGAAGGAGTTCGCGAAGGGGCTACTGGGAATGAGTCTTGAAGTGGAGTGGGAAACAAGAGGGGATTTAAGGAGAAGGCTGACAAGCTCAAGTCAGCAGGTGCTCTTCTTTGCGCAGGAGTGGTAAAAATGGGCGTGGGGAAATCTTCTATTGTCCTGGGTCTACGCCCAGGTACAACTTCAGGGGGAAGGGGAGTGACAAGGATTTCTCCCTCCAATCCCAGACCGAGAGGGGAAAACTCAGCAGGAACACTCCCGAAATTCAGGAAACGGGAAACTTCAGAAAATGGTCTGCTAGGAAGCTGAGGAGGAGAAAAAGGAGCTTCTACAGAAGGAGATAGTGGATTACCTGATTCATCGATGGAAGTTTCTCCTTCAGGAGCCTTTCCTTTTCTGAAAATCACCTATGGATCAGCTACAGGTGTAGCTAGGGGCAGCTGTGGATGAGATCGCGTATGTCTGCCTCTGGAAGCCACAATTAAAACAGCAGATTCGCTCCAGTGGAGTCGTCACAATGGAGTCGCCAGGTGCACAGTAGCAATCTTCAAAGGCTCTGATACCCGATGCACCCTCAAAATCAGAGGCTCAATGTCGTTCAATCCCGGGGAAAATTTTCAACTTCGCCCCCGCCAACGACGCCAGAAATGTTAGCGTCGGAAGTCACTCCTGGATTGCAGCAGGAGCAGAGCTCGATGCCCATCAATTTATGTCACGATTTGTTTAATGGGGTGATCAAATGGAGGCTAAATCAAACGACGTGGTTCCAACTCCAAAACTAGGCTAGGCATGCATGGGCAAGTGAGGTCTTAGATAACTTCAGACAGTGAGTTGTAGTAAGGGTGAGTAGGGGGAAGACTTGTATCAGAAAGATGCAAAGGTTTGTCATAAACATCAGGTTCCTAACAGACTGTGGAAGAAGACATTTAAACGCAAGATCTTCTTACGCTCAAACGCAGAAAACCAGAGAAAACAATAGTGCCACAATAAATCCTTTATCACAACCTAATTGCCATAATTCGTGCAAATCAGTCGATCACAAACTCTCTTAGTATAGATGAAAACTAGATGGATTAAGAAAGATTGTCTGTCATAAAACAAGAAATCTCACATACAGATGCATAACCAGAGAACTTAGAGTCTATTAAAACTTTACAATCGGGAGCTTCGCTCTACCATCGATACTTTCAAAATGCAAAAAACCGAGTACATATACTTTGGTAGATTTGCCCAATAGAGGCGCACTCGCCCTTCAAGGTGTAGCATCTCTTCAATCAATCTTCGGGCGGAAGTCCTTCGTCAGACGTCTCCTTAACTTCGCATGGCCTTTGCAGGGGAGGAGTAGCTGAACCAATAAATACCAAGTTAGCGTGTGCAGACCTCCTCTGGCTAGTCGAGAACCCAGCATGGCTTCTCTAGAAAAATGGGTACACAGGACCCTCTCAAGTAGTCCGCTTGCCAGACCCTCCATTCCTTGCATTTAATGAATGAGGAGAGGCTTCAACCACCCTTTCTCGCCTTCATTTACTCCAAGCGAAAACCAGGACCGAGGTCGGATCAAATGGCACTTGGAGGTCATGGAAATTCCTTATGTGAATCATACACAACGCCTTGTGCCCTCATTGAACAGCTCTTTTCTTTCTCAAATGACCATGGGTTGTGACCACGAGCTTATACCCAAAGCGCTTTTGGCATTCGCGAATGGAAGGAGTTAATCCTTGCTTCTTGAAATCGCGATAAGCGAAACGCCAAGACGGCTTTAATCTGGCGCCATGCACCCTCTGGATCCGACGGTTTCGAATTCTCTCGACAATGCTGTGGGCCCCAGGTCCTGAACGCTCTCGTCATCTCGTGCATCAGGAAAATATGGAGCTGCTTCTTGCGTTTCGAAGTTGTGATGGGCGAAAAGGCAAGGTGCCTAATCACGCACCAGGTGTCCCCTTTAGATGGACGGCTGAAACTGTTCCTCGATATTGTGGGCCCGCCTTTAAAAGTGCTTTTCATTTCACAATTCGCGAGTCAGAGACCCTTGGTTCCTTTTCTTCAACCCCCGCCTCCCGAGATGGCGATACGGGTAGGGCTCCCTTTCTAGTCAGCGCTCTCCATACGTAACCGTTGGCTAAGGCCCAAGTACTAGCGCCTCTCGCTACTCGTGACCTCGCGAGTGGAGTATCAGACTTTGGCATTCTCCCTTCGCGAAGTCCCGAGACGCGATGGTCAGCAACGGTTGACCTCCTCCGGACACTTTTCGTAACTCACAATCTCGCACAACCAAAAGACGTAGTCCGCCCTCCGAACTCACGAACCTTGAGCTCGAGAAATAGCACTGCGCTTGAACTGCTTGCGATCAACGGCCCTCGTAACTTCGTGAATGCCTCCCGAAGGGTTTCGACCATCGACTTCCTTAAAACTTTAAGCGCTATACTTGACGCGACTCAGTTAATCTGCAATTACCCATCACTCGTTGTTCTGCTCTGTCACTGAATCTTTTCCGCTGAAGAATGAAATGTCCGCTCGCTTGATTTTAAGTCCGAAAAGGACTTCTTCTGTGGGCTGCGTTTGGGCGCTTCTCGTGCAACCTGCAAACCCGGATATCCCTATGTCGAAGACAGGTAATGTTGCTAACAGAATGGAAGTAAACTCGGATAGTATTGTTTCAACTTCGAAACTAGGCTAGGCATGCATGGGCAAGTGAGGTCTTAGACATACTCCAGACAGTGAGTTGTAGTAAGGGTGAGTATGGGGGAGACTTGTATCAAAGAGATGCAAAGGTATGTTGTCAACCTTAGGTTTCTAGCAGACTGTAGGAGAATGCATTTAAACATGAGATCTTCTTACATTCAAACGCAGAAAACCAGAGAATACAATAGTGCCACAATAAATCCTTTATCATAACACAACTACAATAATTCATGTGAATCAGTCAATCATGAACTCCCTCAATATGAGATGAAAACTAGATGGAATAAGAAAATTGTCTTTCATTAAACAAGAAATCTTACATACAGATGCATAACCAGAGAACTAGAGTGTTTGTTAAAACATTACCATCGGGAGCTTCGCTCTACCATCGATCCTTTGAAAAATATCAAAACTAAGTATATATATCCCTGAACATTTGCCCAACAGAGGCCTACTGGACTTTTGGGACGAGGAGTCTCCTCAATCAAATCTAGCCTGCACTCCTTTGTCATACGCCACCTTAATTCTGCATGGCTCGCGCCAGGGGGTAGTTGAGCCCTTAAATGTTGAATTAGTGTGCGCAGGCTTCCCTGGAAAGAACCAATACAGAGGACCATCTCGTGTAAGATTTTTATCCAGGACATCCATACTTTGCAATTAATGAGTGAGGCGAGGTTTCAACCACCCTTTCTCTTCTTCATTCATTCCCAGCAGGTACCGGGATTTAGATCACGTTGAACCGGCATCTGGAGAACACAGTGCCCCCCTTCTGAAACTCAATTCAGCGCTTTTGGTCTCCCTTTTGTGCAGAAAGATAAATGCTAGTGCCCATCCTCCAGGCCTGCTCCTTGTGACCAGGCGCCAAAACCAAGGGCTCGATTTTGGACACTTTCGGCACTTCGGGATTCGAGGTTTCGAGAGGTGAAATGACGAGGAGCGCTTACTCCTTGAATTCTCGAATTCCGACATGGCACGGATGTGCGCCGCGTGTCCTTAAGATAAATGGCTGAGGTAGCATCCGCTATTTAAAAGGGGGCCCACTTCATCCATAGGCTCGCTTGACGTGACCTGGCACTGGGACCATGGGCTCGGCTCCAAAGGTGCTTCCGGCATTTCGTCGATCGGTGATTTCAGCTCTAAAGAATGGGAGGCTCTTCGTTTCCCGAAACACTGATCCTCGATACGTCGACTGACTGCCACCTGTCTCGACTGGATCGGACGACCCAGATTTGCCTTGAACTATTGGCTCTATCCTTCGTGCTAAATCTCGGGCAACTTGGCAGCCCCGAAATCCCGATGCACGTCGATCAGTTTTGTAGGTGGATCTCGGCTGCAAACATCAAAACTTCACCCGCCCGCTTGACTTGTGATCGGACAAGAGATTCTCCCGCGTTGCGTTGGGGCGTTTCTCGTGCAACTTGCAGACCCGAATACTCTTGTGCCTAGGAAAAGAAATGTTGCTAACATTAGGCTCCATGGGGGATATAGTCATCCCTATGATGCTCTAAGAACTCATTCCGCAGCTTTAGTGCCTTGCTGTTGGGCTATGGATTCAGGCTCAAAACATCCCGCTGCTGAAAATACAGGCCGAAAAATAAAAGCAACAAAATAAAGATACACGCTCAAAGGAGCTTATTTATATACAATCCTAAACTAATAAAACACTTTACATGGGGCTAGGTGAAAGCAAACTTCCACCATAGCCAATCAAGTAACTTCCTGAAGGGAAGTTCTTTCTTTATGTCGATGATCACCAACAGATGGTGTAACCGTGACAGTAGAACGGCTACACTCTTCAACTTCTCCTCACTGGCTGAAGTTGATATGGAATAGAACGGCTCCAAGGCATAAAGGACATGCCACTCCATGTACTCGCGGACAGGATCATAGAATGAGTGGCAAACCCTGTGAAAAGGGTCGCAGCAGGACTACTCTGCTCCACAACTACTCCTACAGGGTTGAACTTCATGAGTCTGCATAGGTGAATGGGTGGGCTCCGGGTAGGAAGTCACCTGTTCCACTGGTTCTTTCTGCTCCTCTTCTTGGCTCTCCCCTAGGTCTGATTCATATTCATCATAAATAGGTACAATGGGGTGTTTATGCTTGTTGACTAGCTCTTCAGTATCTTTATAGTGATCAAATGTAGGATAAGCTTGCTGCTCATCATCAGTATAATATACATAAAAAATGGGGTGTCCTTCATTGATATGATCCTCCTCCAGAACAGTGATCCTGTAAAAAAATTTGTTTTAGGGATAGTGGGACCTGCTGGTTCTGGCTGCTCATACATAATCTTTTTCTCTTTAATCCCAGGTAAAAATATATCGTGAGAAACCCCCTGGAGGAAAAGAGAAGAATCCTCTTCCAYAACTAACCCCTCTTTTAAAAAGAGAGGGTCTTYRTCATCATGAGCAGAGCTGCTAGGAACATCTGCTTCAACCCGATATCCAGGTGAGTCATCTACCATGGACCACATTTTCTCTATAAACTCACAATTTCCACCAGAGGCATGTTGATCATTATGAATATCTAAAAGAATAGAGGCATCTGATATAATGTCAGATGCTTCTGTCCTAGGGCTAACACAATTAATATCATTCAACACCTCTATTTTTTTTATGGCAAATGCTTTCCTCCACAGTAAAGGCTTTATCATGGACATGGTCTTCAGGGCCAGCAGAGGCTTCATGAAGAAAAGAAAACTCCTCACAACAATTTTCAAACAAACAATCAGTTGAATAGTAGTCTTTAAAAAATGAATTGAAAGTTGTATGAAAACTTGTTAAAGAGCGGATGCTCGCAGCGGGAAGAGATTAACACCACTCAAGAGCAACTCCCTTCAATGAACACCTGAAGAGATTAATCCGGACATCCTCATGCGTGATATTGTGTCAGTGAATAGCCTCATGGAAGTCCAGTAAATGCTCAGCTGGTTCCTCCCAACTTGTTGCATGAAATTCAGGGAGGAAATCTT
>JZKD02S1679841.1:117651-144911 GCA_000966675.3 Picea glauca | reverse complement strand
ACACACACATGCACACGACCGGAACCGCGGAAGGAGAACCATAGGAACTCTGGGAAATACAGTGAGTCATGAGCAGAGGAGAAGGAGAGTAACCTTCGTCCTGGACTTCTGACGAGCGGGAAGTAAGAGACTGAGTCTCAAAGCATTGTGGTCTATCTCGGGGGTGGCTAGTGGTAAATCCATTTGGAGTCGCTGAGCCTACGGTTGGGTGGAAACGAGCACCCCTCTCAACAGTTGCATTACACTTGGTGTTTTCTGATAAGTATTTATGTCATGTATTTCAAATTGAATGTTCCTGAAATGTATGCTCATGGTTGTACAATCATGAATGGTTTCTGTTTAGAAGTGTTTGCCTGGTGTGTTTGATCGGGAAGGGTGGATGCTTGCTTATACTTGTATGGCCATATTCGGTTCTTTTATATATATAGAGAGAGAGAGAGAGAGATACATTGAACAAGTTCAGATTCTGAGTCCATTCTCGGGATATCTGTCCCATTTACTTGAATCACACGATGTCTTGGTTGGATTTCCCCGAAGGCACCTCCTTCTGGGAAAGTTCCCTCACTATTCCAGAGCCAGAGTGAGTTCCTTGAAAGGACTACTATTGAAGTAAATATCTAAGCTTACCTCGCCCCTGTTACAGAGTTCATAGCTCGATGAGTTAAGAAGGCCTTTCAGTCATGTCCCCAAGCGTAGTGATAATTACCCAAGAATTCGTTGAAGGATTTTATGGCCTAAGTTTGGAGACCTTGCACCAGAAAGAATGGTTCCCTCAGAGTTTGGTGTTTCGGTGTTTCGGCACCCGGGATACCTAAGAGTAAGTCCCTTGTACTCGCCAGTCCCGAAATCCTGACTTGCGAAAACCCGGAATAGTGTAGCGTGATTAGAGTCTTGATGTTTCGGTGTTTCGACACCCGGGATACCTAAGGGTAAGTTCTCTTGTAATCACCAGTCGCGAAATCCCAAAGTATGAAACCGCGAAAAGGTCTAGCATGAATGAGATATTGTATTTCGGTGTTTTGGCACTCGGGATATCTAAGGGAAAGTTTTTTGTATTCGCCAGTCCCGAAATCCCGACTTGCGAAACCCCAAAATGGCATAGTGTGTCTAGAGTTTGGATGTTTGGATGTTTCGGCACCTGGGAAACCCAAGGGTCAGTTCCCTTGTACTCGCCAGTCGTGAAGTCCCAACTTGCGAAACCCAAGGGTCGGTTCCCTTGTACTCGCCAGTCGTGAAGTCCCGACTTGCGAAACCCCGAAATGAGCTTAGCGATGAATACGAGCTTAGGAGTTTCGGCTCCCGGGAAACCTAAGTGTGAGACCTCCTGTCTACGCATATCGTGAAATCTCGAAGTATGAAACCCCGAAAAGGTCTAGTGCAGATGAGATACGGTATTTTGGTGTTTCGACACTCGAGATATCTAAGGGCAAGTTTCTTGTATTCACCAATCCCAAAATCCCGACTTGCGAAACCCCGAAATGTCATAGCGTGTCTAGAGTTTGGATGTTTCGGTGTTTCAGTACCCAGGAAACCCAAGGGTCAGTTCCCTTGTACTCGCCAGTCGCGAGGTCTCGACTTGAGAAACCTCGAAATGAGCTTAGCGATGAATACGGGCTTAGGAGTTTCGGCTCCCGGGAAACCTAAGTGCGAGACCTCTTGTCTGCGCATATTGCGAAACCCTGAAATAATAATAGTGCGGATAAGTCTTGATGTCTCGATATTTCGGCACCCGGGATATCTAGAAGCAAGTCCCTGGTACACGCCAGTCCTGAATTCTCGACTTATGAAATCCCACTATGGCTTAGCGCATGTAGATTTGGTTTTCAGTGTTTTGTCACCCAGAAAACCGAAGGGTATGAACCCCTCATCCTCTTATACCACGAAAACCCGGTACGCAAAACTCCGAAAGGTGGGATGCCAGGTTTTAATCCGAGGCATTGTTAGATGTGACAAACTGTTGGTTCCTTTCGGATTTCGGTGCTTTGAGAGACAAGAGAACAGGGGAACACATGCATCATGATTTCTCGAATCGCGAAAGCCAGAAACACCTCTCCGGTAAGGCCTGTGGTCATAGCCAACGATCACATGGGTAAGGATAATGGATGGTAGGGTCTGCATCAGGCCCCATAGGAATTCGGGGATTCTATTCCTCGGTGAAAAGAAGGAAAAAGACAAAAAAAATTAGTTCCCGTAGTGGGTGTGTTACAATAGGTTATGTCGTCCAAGTTATCTTTTAGGCCTCCAAAGTTTTATCTATCTCATCCAACATGCGGTCCCTTGGCATCCACTTATGCACTTCAATCCCCATAGAAGCCTAAGCTAGGCTTGTTCCTCCAAAACTGTCCACCTACTAGATCTTGCAAAGACAAATAAGCACGCCCTCCAAGGATCTCAAGTCAAAATATCATGATAAGTAAATTATGACAATAAATGAGCCACCTAAGTATGTGCATCAAGGATTACCATGTCAAACAATTAAGTGCTCAAAGACATTATGTGACTTGTCAAGCTTGATATCGGAGGGTTGACAAGGTGTCCTATTGGGTAGATCTTGCCCTAGGTCAAGGAGTGTTTCCAAGAGACCCCTCTCTAAGCCATGTAAAGTTGGTGAAGTGGTTAGGGTCAAGACTTAATGGGCATGGGGTTCATGACATACAAGGGGTTGTAGTGTCTCATTCACAGGTGCCTTTGTAGAGGATGTGTGGTACCTTCGTTTGTAATGCACTTTTTCCAAGCCCATTTATTTTTCCATTCTTTGTTTCTTTCATATATTTAAGGACAAGTTGAAGGCCACTGCCCTGGCATGGTGTCTAGATAATGACAATGTCACCCACAAATACCTAGCGGAAATGAAAAGATTGGCCCATGATGGAACCCCCTTTCTCTCAGCCATGCAAATGAGAGCAATTGCCCTGGCTTGGTGACTAGATAATGGTAATGCCATACCACTAGATATCCATGAACATGATAGGCCAGCTCATGATGAGACCTCCTATCCTCCAACTAACCTTTTAAGCATTGATAATCATATTTCTTATGGGTCCCCCTTTTCTCAAAGATAAATGTTTCATTGCTTTCTTGGGTGATCCCTGGGTGAAGCATCTAGAAGGTTTATACATAGGATTTTATCTTTTACCCAACAACAATCTCTCTGTGCCTTCTACCAATTCTTCCCATAGAATGAGGCTCAACCCCTTATTGGGTCAATACACCCTAAAATCCCAAAAGATAAGCGAATAGGGGGTAATAGTGATGGAAAGTGGTAAGTATGGTCGGGAACGGTACGATGGCTCTTCAAGGCAGTTCCTAGTAGCAAACCCATCCTCGAGGAACACCACTTACTAGGGCACAAAGTTAAACACTAAGGTGATGTAGGGAAAAAGGCATAATGTCCAAGCATATTTCATGTAATCTAAAGCAGTCTAAGCTACAACATACTCAAATGCCTCAAATATTGAAATGATACTCACCATAATAATTGACTTGTACCTCATGGATCAAGGCCCACTGCCTCTTGGAAGCTAGCTAGTGTGGTGGATGCCATCTGAAAATCTACGACCTCTTCGGTGGTGATAAGGGTCTCCATTTTTGGAAAAGGATATTGTTAGTCATGTAGTCTCTCGACACTCCATATCTGCAACCTAAGGGCCTCGAGACATAATCTCCTTAGTTATCCACAAAATGGGGATAACACAACGTAAAAAAACATCCTCTAAAACCTCTACCTACTCGCCTCCACTGGTATCCTCTGCTATAAATGGATTTTTGGTCTATTTAAATAGGGGCGTCCCCAAAAACCCCCACTAGAGGGGCTTTTCCTTGTATTGAAATATTATAAAATACACATGATCGAAAGGTAAAAAAGGGGGACAACTTATATCATGAATGAAATTATATTTTGAGAAGGGATCGCCCCCTTTTGTAACCTCTCGACCCGAACTTGTCGTTTTTAGTCAAACAAGGTGAACTATGGATCAAGTCAAACAAGCACAACTTCCAATCAAATCAAATCGACCTTCTTTACTAGTCATTGAATGTTTAAGGTGAATTGTGGGTAAGTGATATCCCTCCCTAGGAGACAAGTGAGATCCCCTAGTCCTCAATGGTGAACTACCTCCTCCAAACAACAATGCAATGGACGATCCAGACACCCCACCAGTTCTCCATTTCTACATCATATTATACTGAGTTTTATTCATTCGACCTCGGATGTTAGGAGATATGAGTTTATTCCATGACAGACCTACCTCATTACGTTTGGTTCTTCTTATTTTCGGACCCTCTCCTCCTATTAATCTCCACCCTAGAGAGGGTTTTTAAGCTTGGAGTCAAGGGTTGTTCACGCCTCAGCTTGGCTCTCACTCTCTACTCTGCCTTACTCTACTTTACTTTCTGCATCTTGCCTTTTATAGGAGACCTTTTGGTACTCCTTTGTAATGACATCATTATACTCCATAGTCCATTTGCCTACTTTTGTGGTTATTAATGGGACATTAATAAAATTCTCTCATATAAGATTTCATCCAATAGTATTTTCAAAATATCTTAATTTAAAAAAAATGGTTAAAAATTCTTAATTAAAAAATAAATAAATCATAATTAAAAATAGTCATATAAATTATGTTCAATATAAATTGATTTTTGCATATTTACTGTAATAACAAATATACTATTTACTTATCCTTTATTTTTATAAGGTGTTAATTGCTTTGAGGTAAAACTTTATTAAAGAAAATGGAGGTTCTGTGTCAAATCAAATCAACCTTCTTTACTAGTTGTTGAATGTTTAATTTGAATTGTGGGTAAGTTAAGAGATCCACAATGGGTCAAACTTCGGGCCGTTGGCACAACCAACCATTTCCTAAGTTAATTAAATGAACCTCATCTAGCCATCCACCAGCATAAATATGGATCTGTGCAATCATATATGAGCATTGGGTGGACAAATTGGTCAAAGGGAGTGCTACGTTGGACCACTCAGAACTGCCATCCTGTACTTAAATTAAATCCACCCCAAAACTAACTAAATTGAGATATAATATAATTAAATTGTGGATCATTCATAATCGTTGAGCATTCAAGGTTGTTTTCATTCAAAGGAAATGGAAGGTGGGTGAATGTTGGTTGGTGCCCCAATAATAAACCACCTTCGTTTTACCTGTTATTTGGAACGTTGGGTAAGCCATACAAATTGGCTCATTTCTTAACTGTTAAGATCTATTATGTGATTCTATTACAACCAACTATGCATTGCTTCATGGTCAAATGAAATCCCTTGTGGTATATTTTTAATGTAAAAAAAAATTGTTTTGTAAGTTACTTAGTATCCAACATGTGGAAGACAAGTCAAGTATATTATTTTAATGAGAGAGGGAGAAACGAGCCGTTACAATGAAAACTATATAAGGCTAGATCCTCCTCTCATTTCAGGTGATTGATGAATTGTGAGATCATAATATCATTTTAGTTGAACTTTGATTCTCTTTAGTACTATGGTTGATTCTTCTATGCTATCTCTTCCTGGCTTATAAATAATAGTGCTTAATAGAATAAATGATTGTTTATGCTTGGGTTGATTTGCAAGATCAAGAGGTTGGTCAATTGAGCGGCTACATAGTCACATGGAGGGGCTAAATAGTCAGTCTATTTTCTTCTCATCTGCTATGGGAACTGGGGGGATTCAAGTTGAGAAGAAGAAGGTTTAAAGATACATACGGGGGTTGGTGCGCTATTTTGCTTTTCTTTTTTATTTTGCTATTTTTTATTTTTTGCCTGTGCTTTTCTCTGTTTTGATAGAAACTGTAAGTATCTAGCAAACAACTTCAAAATGACAGTTGGAAAGATGAAAGAGGTAATAGATGTTGATTCATATGAAAAAGATACACAATCCATTGTACATGAAAGCATTGACGTGGTTTTGCATAGGAATGACCTTTTTAGATTGGATGCATTCTTGTATACTGTTGAGGATTGCCTTTTCGATACATTCCAGGTTCTATCGCATTTCCGGTATTCGTCGACCGAGCTACGCAATGGATTGATAGATTATTTCTTGGCTTGTTTTAAAAATGGCGATGTTGAGGCTTTGCAGTCCTATGAATATGAACTGAAATCTGATTTTCTTCGGCAGTTGCATGGAATACATAATGTGGCTACGTATTTTTCAAATATGCGGTTGTCTGCATATCGAGTTCTGCCTGCACATCAGAGGGGACTTTGGGGAGATATATTTTGTATTTGGTGGTTGTCTAACTAGTTGAATACATCATTTGGCATATGGTCATTGACAAGAAAAACAAGATATCTACTATTCAACAAAACTGCATCTGACAATCCATATTGCATCTTGTTCCATGATGTCGATGCCCTCAGTGGACATTATGAACCACTATTGTACAGAAAAATTTCCATATGCAATATAGAAGGTCCTCGTATCTACTTGTTTGTTATTTGCAAAGACCTTCAATCGCAATGGAAACAGATTTTGGATGGCATAGATTGCTATGGTTTACAGCTGGCAACAAATGTTGTGTCTAGCTGTGGAGATAGTTTGTTTACTGCAATTTGTTGTTTGGTAGCAGCCGAGTTCGATGTTCATTCGCTGTGTCTTTACATTGTACAGTCCTTCTGCAATGGGATTATAGGCGGCAATGAACATGCTTTTAAGTGCTTGCATTAGCACCTTTGCCCATATCTTGTGGAAAATATGCCGGCAGTTGGAAGTTGGCAGGAATACCTTGTGAACATGGCGCTTCCATATGAAGAAGGGGATATGGAGGGTTGCAAATTATGTTTGCAATGGTTGTCTATGGTATTCAAGGTGAAGATCCAGGTTTGGTCTGCCTCGCCAGCTGGCACTGTCCATTCCTGGGTTACCGATTCAAATTACAATCGAACAATTCACATCCTGTCGTTGAAAATAGATAAAACACATATCCATTATGAACCTTTGCTTGGAGATATCGATAGTTTAGGGTTGAGTGTGCATGCCACCCAAACGACATCGAATCTGCATATGCATGGAATTCTTTTTAGTCAAAATGAGAGTCCTCTCGGTTGTGATATGGGCAGACAGGGATTGAACAAAAAAAACATGCATAGAATTCATTTCAGTTGTGATGAGGCCATAGAGATCTTAAACAAAAAACGTAGAGTAAGTTATCACAATATGAAAAAAATTATTCATCAAATTCGTTCGACTTCTGATAAGCAAATAGAGGCCTTGAAAAAAAAACGTAAAATAGTTTCTGAGAAACTGGGTGAGAGTGAAATTCATCCCAATTGCCACTAGGTCATCCCGCCCGTGGGCAAGAAATGTAGAGTAAGTTACCACAGCTTGAAAAAAGTCATGCGTGCAAGAAAAAAATACATTGCTACACGTCCTTTTAGAAAGAAACTCACATATTACAATGTAAAGAAATTTGTTCGTGTAGAACATAAAATAAACATGTGCGGTTGCATATCCCAGAATGGTCATGCAACTGTGGCAGTTCATGGTGTACATGAAAAATAGGAAACAGTTTCTACCCATACTTCCTGCAAAAAAAAAATGCAAGACAAACCTACATGAAAAAATGAAAGACACTCCTTCCATTGCATGTGCAATTTGTGAACAATTGAATTTTTCAAAAAATAGTAAGTCTTTCATGCTTGATTTGCAAGCAGAATACCTCCAGCTGACAGCCCATGATAAACCATTTTCCAGTGAGAAAGTTTGTCTTCCATGAAAACGATCACTTGAAAATGGAAAACTGCCATAGTTTGCAATCCCTAACCGAATAAGATGTAATACACCACTAGCAGATGTAAGTGCACTTACGAAAGTTGAGGAGAGACTTGTCTCTCTGTGAATTGCATTTTCTCAAATCAGACCTTGGGGCTATAAGCGACCCCGGATGGGCTTAACAGGATCAATTATTAATGTGCATGTTCAACTAGATGTTGTGCAAAAAGCATTGCCGCAGTTCATTAACAATACAATTACAATCGTTGTGGCTCTGAAAAGATGCTTGCAATACAAAAATGCGTATCAGACAGGAAAAGTGCATGTGCATGCTGTTATGAAAGCATTAAAGGAACTATGTTCCAGGGCCCTGTACAAAGCAGAGAACATTTGTATAAATGCCAACTGGAATAATGTTCTCGCAGAAGAACATGGAAACTCTGCAGAGACTCTCGAAAATCCTAGTGATTCTGATACAACTGATGAATCAGAGACTAAAACACTTGCCGAAACATTGGTCCATGGATTCACTGATTCACAGTGCATTCGTGACTTGCAAGACAAAATTGTCGCAATTGCACCTAGCGAGGGGCAGCGTCAACTTGGAATATTCAAGGACAAATTCGCTGAGAAAATGAACTTTCCAACAGTGTTCTACGGAGATCCACATGGCACTGATATTACAGAACGATTCAGTTATCATAAAATAGTTCGATGGGATCTACTACATTCAAGCGGTTACTTCTCTTGTCACATAACAAATTTGTTTTTCAAAACAATGAGCATAATAATACAGCAAGTTCTGTCCTGCATGTGGGTCTGAATAAGAAAAGGCCAGTTACAAGGAAGAAAGTTGTTGGCCAAGGATGTGAAGTACAAAGTAAACCTAGAAAAAATTCTGAAATCTGATATTTGATACATAGATTTCAAGAACATTCGCACCTCTCTTGACTATTTGCAACAAAAAAAAATAACAATTGCAATGATTCGGCAATTGGGGCCACCAACATTTTTCATCACATTTACAAGTGCAGAGCATTGTTGGGATTCATTGGTGGCTGTCGTTTCTGACCTGCTTAGTAACAGGAAACGTAAAAAAAAAACCGATACACTGGAAAATAACGACATTGACTACCTCATAAGAAAAGACCCGGTGACATGTACTCGATACTATAGACATAGAATAAATTCTTTGAGACAATTGATATGCCATGATGAAATGTTTTTTCGTAAAAATATCGGACTACTTTTTTGTGACTGAATTCCAGAATATGGGAAATGAGCATGACCACGCACTGTTGTGGATAGAGGGTGCACCAGTCTATGGAGCTGATAAGAATTCAGAGATCGAACAATTTGTGGATAAATACATAACATGCAATACATATCATTTGGAACTAGACCTTGCGAAAGTCTATAGACATTACCATACAAGAAGTTGTAGAAAACAAAAAAGTTCGCATTGCAGATACAACTTTCCCATTCCGCCAATGAGAGCTACAAGAATCATAGAGCCAGTTAGTTTAGAGGACAGTGTTGTTGTTGAGAAATCTAAATCCTTGTTCGCATTTCTAGAACAAGGAGGATTTGATGAAATGATGAGCTTTGATACCTTCTTGACACAGGTAAATCTATCAGAAGATGAGTACATCCAATCCATACAAATAACGCTTAGGCAACCAACACTTTTCCTTAAACGAAAACTCTCCCCTATTTGGAACAACAGTTTCTCCAAGGACATGCCAGTTGTGTGGAAAGCAAATACAGATGCACAGTACGTGTTGAATGCATATGCTACAACATCTTACTGCACCTCATATATGACAAAGATTGACAAATCTATGACATCTGCATTCAGAAAAATACGCAAAGAACACAAAATAAGTCATATTGATGCCATACAAATGATACGCACCCTTGACAATAAATTGCTTAATCTTCAACAAATGTCTGCTCAACAAGCAGTTCACATTGCCCTTTCTTTGCCCCTCACTTGTAATTCAAGAAAATGTGTCTTCGTAAACACATCTCCACTTGAAAAACACACATTTATGCTTAAACCACCGGTTTTGCTGCAACAAGAACCTAACAATTCAGAGGATTTCATATGTCTCTCTATTATTGATTATTACATCCAACGTCCATCTCCTATTAGGCATATCTGCTTAGCAGAATTCGTATCACATTACAAAAAAAATGGGACACCCATATCAAAAAGAAAAAAACTCTATGTTATATGATTTGTCAAATACAATAAACATTGTGACTATGAAAACTATTGTAGAGAAAAATTGTTGTTGTACGTTTCGTTCCATGAAAACGAAGAGACATTAATACACAACCTCTCTACATGGGAGGCTGTGTATGTTGCCTTTGAGACTATGGTGCATATCAATGAAGCTAGATTTACCTACAATGTTAATCCAACATGGGGCGATCTAGAAGTTGCACTTAATGACCTAGAAAACCCTGGTGATCATGATGAGACATTCAGAAACCCAAAAACAACCAGAACTCTTTCTGAGTCCTATGACTTACAAGCGGATTTTCCTCATCCTCCAGTTGTTGAAAGTGAAAAACATATCAACCTTGGTTTTCAAGTTACAAAACATCCTTTCCTGATTGAAAATAATGAATACCATAGAATAAGATGTTTGTTGAATCGCAACCAACAAACAATTGTAAAGGACATTGCCCTTAAAAAATGGTTGAACATGAACAGTCTTGTGCACGTGTTCCTTACAGGTGGAGCAGGAACATGCAAGACATTCACAGCTAAAGCATTGTTCCAAATGCTTATACGAATCTATGATTCAAATAATTGCTCTGATCCTATGAAACCAAAGGGCCTAATAGTTGCATACACAAGAAAATCTGCATACAATGCTAGTGGAACAACAATTTACTCTGCATTTTTAATGCCTTTTAACAAGTCACAATTTCTTCCACTTAGCAAGGAAATGTTGGATACATTATCTAAGCTTTACGAGGAACTCCAACTTGTCTTTATAGATGATGCATCTTTGATTGGCAGTCGGTTCTTGTATTCTATTGACAGCCGGCTAAGAAGCATAAAACATGTGCAGACCAAATACTTTGGAAACATTGACATGATCTTTTGTGGCGATCTTTACCATGCACACCCATCCAAGATTCTTTGATATTTGAACAACCTATCGTTAACATTGAAAAAGTGACCCATGACTTCTGGAGAGACAATATTAAATGCTTTGAGTTGCATACTACAATGCGCTAGACATATGAAACATTCATTGCAATTCTGAATAGAATGTGCACAAACAACCAAACATATGATGACTTGACCTATATCAATTTGAGGTGCTTACGGCCTGTACCAACAGATCCAACGTTCCCTTACCTGTTCTACAGAAATAAGGATGTTGCAAAGCATAATAGCGAGATGTTGTCGCTCATGCCTAGCGATGATATCATCATCAATTCGATTGAATTGGAAGAAGACAACCATGGAAATGTCCCACGTCATGAACATTCAGTCACTTTACCTTTGCACCTTTCATTGAAATTAGAAATGCTAGTTGAAATATATGCATGTAACTATGATTCACAGGATGGATTGGTGAATGGTGCAGATGAAATACTGAAAGGCTATACGAAGACAAAAAAAGTAGATGTCCTTTGGATTAAGTTCCATGAACCGCATATAGGCAAGCGACAAGCAAGCAAGTTGTCTTATCTATATAATTCAAACACTGCAAGCGATTAGACTCCTATTTTGCGAATATCAAAGTCAGTATCAACATCATCAAAGAAAGGTCAACTAAAGATTCGCAAACAGTTTCCAATTAAACTTGCATGTGTAGGTACAGTCCACAGATCACAAGGCCTAACACTTGATAATGTTTCATTTCATCCTGCTGGAATTCAGATACATGGACTTGTATACACAGCACTGTCCCGTGTCAGAAGCATAGACTCCTTGTATTTACTAAGTCCTCTGACAAAAGATAACTTCATAGTGAAATAGAAAGTTGATATTGATATGGAACAACTGAGGACCACCGTAAAATGGCAACTGCATTATGATTACCAATCCATACAAACAAATTCATCTGTATCAATACTCTCGCTTAACACACGCAACTTAAATGCACACATGGATGATATACTGAATGAATATGATTTAATGCAATCCGATATTTTGTTCTTGCAGGAAACACACATGGCATTATGCATGCAGAACAAACAATTCCCAAATCACAATTGCATATCAAGTTACATTACACCTGGGGTGATGATACTGGTGAAAAAACATGTACAAATTTTGGACCACATACATATCGAAGAAAAGAATGTTGAATTAGTACTTGCCAATTTTTTTTCCCATGGAGCAGAAGTTGCAATACTAAATCTGTATGCTACTCCCCATGCAACATTCTCAAACATAGTAAATGTTATTTCCAATGCATTGGACCATTTCCATCTGAACGGATCCATTGTACCTGTAGGAGACTTCAATATTGACATGCTACAAAATACTGGAAGAACAAAAGAATTGCAAAACTACATGTGCAAATACAGTCTGCGGTTTCTTCTGAACAACACAGTCCATCTGCAAAATGCACTTATTGACCATGTTTGGTCTAATGTGCCCATTTCTCAATACAGTATGTTTGTCTTAGACACATATTGGTCTGATCACGATATAATTGGTATTGCACTTAAATTATGACATATACATCAAACTTATTGCAAACTCATATTTCTATGTTTCAAAGCATATCTGTATCCCTGATTTCTACACATAGTGTTCTCGTGAGCATACAGAGGGTCTTCTACTCTAATTATAAAATATACATTGTGCAAAAAAAGAAAAAATAAGGTACATCCTAAAAAAAACTATTTGTGACCCTATTCATCTTATTCATTTTTTTTTTGTATATATGTACATAGTAGTTGCCTTTTTCTTAACATCTGAGCTTATGGTCATATCCCTTTTGTTTTGTACTTTTGTTGATAGAAACATAAAGGAAAACTAGAAGGCGCAAAGAACTCCTACCCAAAGATGTACACGAATCAATGCAAAGGTGCATTCTTTTTCTGCCTCTGTTCCATAGTAAACAGTTTTTCCTTTACTTTCTCTGAATTTGTCAAACTTGTTTGCAGGTATGTTTTTTTTCTTTTCTTTTCTTTTTCTTGCACCGAGAAGCCACTACGCTGCACATCCCCCATCCAACAGAACTGCAATGTTGATACAGCTAGCCCACAAGTCCATTTGTCAATATGTATATCGCCCAACTATAATTGCTATTTGCAGGACGCGGAACATTAGAGGCACAGTGTGCAGCTCGCAAGTGCGCGATCCAAATAAGTGGCTAAGTATGGAATAAGGGATCTATGCATCATAAGAAATTTGTAGGGCACCGAATAATAGAGACCCGTTTCTAACCCCGACAATGCACGATGCACAAACTGTACATGCTCTATAAATTCTCAGCCACCCGACAAGTCCGCTTGTTAATTTGTATATCGCGGAACTGTATGTGCTATTTGTAAAACACAGAACGATAGAGGCCTATTTTTTGACCCCTCCCGTCCGAGAACCCGCAAGTATGGAATGTGATATCGGTACACGATCTATAAAATCTCATGTCCATACTTTATGAAGGCACATATTTACTTTTGCCTCATTTCTACACACATTGATCTGGTAATCACAGACTTGGTGTTGCACATGAATTATGAAATGTGCAGTGGGAGTCGGATGGATCCCTTTGCTTTGCTTACGCAATTTTGAACCCGCCATTCCGAGAACCCAGTTTCTATTTGGCGAAAATCGGCCCAATGTACAGCCCGCAAATATGTATTGCTCGTTTGTGGGAGCCCACCAGCCTTGGAGTAGAATGTTGAGCCGGTCACCTCGCAAATCCGCTTCTCAATTTATTATCATAAGATATTTGCAAGGCACTGAACAATAGAGCGTCGTTTTTTACCCCGCCAGCCCAAGAACTCGCGATCCAAAAACTGTAGATGGTCTATCAAATCTTGGCCAGCCCGCAAGTCCGCTTCTCAATTTGTATATCGCGGAACTTTGTGTGCTACTTGTAGAACACCGACCAATAGAGACCTTCTTTTGAACCCGCCCGCCCGAGAACCGCGATCCCAAACCATGCACTTTCAGACTTGACCATTCCTTCCTTGCTTGCTCTTACCCATGGCCGTTACCTTAGCACGTGTGCATGATAAAAAATATTGTTTATATATATATATATGTGTGTGTGTGTGTGTGTGTGTGTGTGTGTGTGTGTGTGTGTGTATATGTCTTCTTTCTAAATCTTTAATGCTAGCAGGTCATCGTGCAGCTACCATCTAGGTTGTCATTGATGCGCGCAAGGTTCGAGAAGTTTTGCCATTAATGCAATTTTTGCGAAGCATTTTCTTCTCCCTTCTCCCTTCTCTCTTTTAGGTTGGCTTTGTAGGTCTGTCCTTTGGGATATGTCGATTCTCTCTTTTAAAGGAGGCTACCGGTGACGAGATCAACTTGTCACTAAGCTATTACACATTCATCCTATGGGATTTTCTGTGCTTACCCTACCCATCCTCCTTGCTTCGTTATCGTTTCCAATCCATGACTACTGCCTATGAGCTTTTCTATGCTTACTCCACCCATCCTCCGTGCTTGGTTATAGTTTCCAATTCATGACCACCTTTATAAAATTTGGTCTATATCAGTTGGATTGATCTTATTTCCTCGCATGAGGGTTTTGTGGCCAATGACTTGTTTTAAGCTATTAATCCACCCCTCCACTTCTACAATCTCTTCTTGTTAACTTAAAACTTTTTTATTTCTTCCAATGCCACTACCCCATTATGTCAACCAAATTGACATTTTCACTGATTTTTTTTTTCCAAATGATTGATATTGATTTGGTGGAAGAATTTTTTTGGATTCAAGATACATGCAACTGTGGATGTTCAAGTCGTCTTTACGACTGATTTGATCTTGCGCTTCAAAAATTCTATGTGTTGTCGATTGGCTCTCTACCTTGATCTTATTTCATTATCCCTTTCGATCTTCTTCCTTGTTCCATATTCCATTTGGTTCTTCCTTGTTCCATATTCCATTTGGTTACATTGTTGTATACTTGGGTTATTCCATTTGGTTACATTGTTGTATACTTAGGTTATTCCATTTGGTTATATTGTTGTATACTTGGGTTATTAGGAGAAGGTTTTGAGTTTTGTTTTGACGAGACATTTTATTTTATTTTGTGCTTCAACAATACCACACATAGCATTTTGGCTTTTTGTTTCAATCTTAGTTCTATTCTTTGGATCTTCTTTCTTATTCCAAGGTTAATATAGTTATTATTGAAGATGCATATATAAACATATGATGTGGTTTGTGGTTGTATATTTGGGTTAAGAGGAAGTGATGTGGTATGTGGTTGTATATTTGGGTTTAGAGGAAGTTTCTTCTACTTTTTAAAGGAGTTATTTTATAACTCATCTCATCTTATTTTTAACGGAGTATTTTATAACCATTGGATGCAAAGGAGTATTTTATAACCATTGGATGAAGGGAAAACAATCTAACACTGAAGAAAAGATTCATTGATATCACTCTAGCCTCCCAAAGCTTTGAAGAAAATTAGGGTTGTTGCATGGAGGCTAATTGAATGACCAAGGTGCATGGGTAGAGTATAGGCATTGACACCATTCCCAGGATCTCAAAATTCCATGGCCATCTCAACCATCAGATGAGGTCTCTCTCATGGCATCGAAAGACACTTTCTACAATCAAAGGGAATGAATAAAAAACTATTTGTTAGACTCACAATAAAAATTAGGAAAGATATATATTAAATTTGGCAAACATAAATACATTTAATAAGCCGATTCATATTAAATTTTACAATCGAATGTTGAATAGATTGTAACATCCATTCTCGTATGTCAACTCAATGTAAATCTTTTACAAAATTAAAATAAAGTAGTAGTAATAATAATGTTATGAAGATTTAGCTAGTTATCTATGAACCACTTGAGTTAGCCCAATGTTCATAGTTGATGTACAAAATTAAAAACAAATAATATTTTTTATTTATTTTTGTTATTGTTTATAGTAGATGAATTTGTACCTCTACTATAAAATACTGGAGTTAGCCCACCAAGTGTTAGAATATGATGGATGTGCTCGTTTTACCATAGGCAATATAACTATTGTCACCCAACCATAGGCCAAAGCCACCCTTTGAGCACCTTAACCTTGCCAGAGAATCACTTTGGAAGCAAACCCTAGGCTAGATAGTAAACCAAAGGGTAGCACACCTTTCTCCAAGGATAGCGCACCAAACAAGAGCTGATCAGATAGTCCAAACCATAACCAAGAGATATTCCAAGCCAAAACGTAATCTGCTAGCTGCAGCAGCTGCAACGACAGCTCTCCTCCAGACTTGCACACAAATTGGCCATCTGCAATGCACACAAGTGAGCTTTGCATTTTTGAGAATGCCTGCCAGAATGAAGACTGACCTCATGTATTTATACTAATTCTGGCTAATTTCCTGGGCCGACTTCTCATTTTGGATACCTATTTATTCAATATATATTATTTCTTCTGGCCGACTTCTTCTCTTGGAGGCTAATAACCTAATACAAATTATCCTCTTGAGCTGACTTGTCTTCTAGGGTTATTAGTCCACTCATAAGGGTTTCTTCTTGCTTCCCGGAATATTCTATTCTCGTCAGGTTTACACATGGAGGTAAATACCTCCCGCAACTACCACAATATCAACACCAAGCTATGAATATTTAGCTTGTTATTTGCATGATGAGAAGGAAAGAAATAACATATATTCATGTCCATGCAAACCAAGCAATGAAGATTTAACTTGTTATCTGCATGATAAGAAAGAAAGAAAGAAAATATATTAATGTCCACAAATGACCAAATTAGGTCAACGAGACTTAAAAGTACGCCCATTTGTTGTTTGGATGATCAAAGTGTTTTCCTATACAATGAATAGAGTGTTCAAAATAGTCACAACTATCTAGTTTGCTCATATCTCTCATTGGGATTTGGCAATGCTTGAGAGTTAATGAGATTTGATATTGCTTGAGAGTTTCTGCCTTGTTCACCCTTCAGAAGCTTTTGTATAGAATTGTTTTTTAGGCTATAATTAGATATTTGTTTGCATTTTCTGCTATGTGGGGGATGAGGTATATCACTAGTGGTTGGTCAAGTGTTGGCACAAGAGTAGACCCATGGTTCAATGCTACAACAATGCACCAACAAAACCTTAACTATCGACACTTTCGACAACACCTGCGAAGCAGATGAAGTCTCACTTGAGGTAAAGGCAGGGGTAGTTGCATGACTCATATGTCTGCAACCTTAGATGGGATACAGATCTATGATTATAACATTTAACAGAGCACTTAGCAGTAAACATTCATCAATATTCAATTCTTAGTAGCAACGGAGACAAACCCTAATTACAGAGGATCACAATATTCAACTAGATCCACATCTAATAGCACTTAGCATAAAATGAACACATTGAATCTAGCAGTTTCGGGAACTAAGCATACTCACATAGGTCAGATCTAACATTCATTCTCCTTTATAAGCACAAAGCAACATCGGTTCTATCTAACATTCATCCATATCATAGCAAGTCACACATAAACACACCAACACATCGCATAAAGTATAGAAACACAACATATACATGGTTCATCCCCCCCTTGGGGCTACGTCCACCGATTCTTCTTCTCTTCTATTATCTTTTGTTAATCAGTTACATGCACAAAGCCTCAAAAACCCTACTCTGCATAGGACATGAGATCTGCGTACTTCGTTAGATCTTCCTTCCCCGAGTTAGGTTCAGCACAAAGCCTTCTCTCGATCTCTTATAGTCCCTTGCACTTAGCCTTACCAATCTTACATAGTATGCACAAAGCACTTACAATCCTTCGATCACATAGATTGATCACTACTACTTTCTACATCGCCTAGCTTCTATATATATATTACAAACAAAAGTGGGCCTAGGCATGGGTAAACCCATGGGCCGACCTTCCCATACCCATTACACGATCTCAAAACCCAAAAATCCCTAAAAAAGTGATGAGATCTCGTGATCTCCTCTTTGTCTTGCACTCCATCTTTGACAGCCTGTCGAAGTCCCAAAAATAGGTCAAACATGACCAAGTATCCTCAAAACTTGGTCAAGGGCCAACATGCCCCCGATACTCACCTGTGACTCGTCCCGAGTCACTATGATCTGACTAGTTATGCTTAAAAAGTCTCAAACTTAGCTCAAGATGCTTCGACTTGTTGTTGTGCTACGACCTCCTGTTAAGTGAAATATTGGATGACTGCCTCATTTACGGGTCCTTCTATGCGTTGTTCAGTTGTAGTGACAACTTGCTCCAGTTCTGCTCCTCGGCCTTCGATCTTTGTGAACAGTTGGTAAGCCTCATCTTGTATAAGTTGGAGCCTCTGAGTTACTTCCATGACTCTGCTCTAAATAGTATGGACTTGCTGCTGAGCAGTGTGATGCTCCTAGGATCGCTTCATTCTTTCTATAGCTGACAGGGGCTTCAATTGCGCCTGTATTGTCTCTGCTTGATACTTCGCTTCCTAGAGCTGTGACTCCAGTGCCTTGAATTCTGGATTCTCAGTGAGTTGCTCATAAGTCTAGGCATTGTGATCACTGAGTTGCTTACATTCCATGGCAATAGCCTTTATTCTCTCGACAGCGCTCCGGACAATCGCTTCTCTTTGGTCTCTTACATCCTGCGGAGTGTTGGGCACTGTGCAGAGCTCTAAATATGTTATTCTTTGTTGTAGCTGTTGGATGGCTTCTGTGATCTGCTCTACTTGATGCTCAACCCGGTCTTCTGCCTGTGGCTTGCAGCGTATCACAGAACGAAGTGCTCTGTTGATTGCTTCTTTTACCTCGAGTTGCCTTGCGAGCAATTGTTCCTTTTCTTGCTGCATTTGCGCTTTCTCCTCGTTAAACTTTGTCCGGAGAGTAATCTTCTCCTGCTCTGCAACTCGACGTTGTTCTACAAGTACTCCTTGTACTTGCTTCAAAGCCTGGGTGGCTTGTTCTGTTTTTATTGTGCTCGTTGAAGGTGAGCTTCAGTGGCATCTGCTAGTCGATGGAGTTGGACTGGCTCATCTCCCAACTCTTGTTCTCCCAATGGCAGGGGTGCAGTGGAGGCTGCACGACTGGACTGAAGTGCCTGCTGTACCCCTCAGAGTTCGACCTCAATTCTATCATACATTTCCTCTTGCTTAGCTTATTGTTTCTCTGCGATTTCCAGTGAAGCATCGTTTAGAGCTGCTATGATGAAGTCAAAGTCATCAAGAGTAAGTGTAGTCTGCATCTTGGTCATGGTGGCTCTTGATTTCTTCTGACAAGAAAGTTTCGGGGGAGAAACCTTCCTCTTCTTCAAGGGGGTCAACCTTGTCTCTGGGCGATGTTACTTCGCCTTTCTTTTGTTCATCTCCTCTGTCCTTCATCTCTTCTACATCGTCATCACCTCCTCGCTTAGGTGATACGGAAGTAGTCTTCCCTGAGGCGCTCCTTAAATCTTGGACCTCCTTAGTCTTCTTTCTTCTGCTGGTTCCAGGTGTGTCTTGTTCTTTGTGAGTGGTCTCCAGGTTGTCCAGTTCATGATCAGACATCGTTGCAGGGTCAGCGGGGATAAGTAGATTTGTGGACCAATCCTTAGTGATCTCCTCCATGTCCTCTTCTATAAGCTTGTAGTATGACTACAGTTGCTTCTTATGTTCATCGACTCGCGCTGTAATGTAAATGAAATGTCAATCTGCGTTGAACTTCATCAGGGGTCGGAATCTCTGTAAGGTATTTGGAGTCATGCGAGGCTTAGCTTCAATGGCTCTCTTCAACTGAAGGTAGTACGTATGAAAAACAATGTTTGACTTCCATTGTTTGTTCATATTGCTTGAGTACCAAAGTGTAGCAAACTTCGCGACAAGCGGCTCAAATGGCTCGATGCCCGGAAAGGTCGCACCTTCCAGCATCTCCCACGCAACAAAGGCGATGAGGATCAGGAGCCAACTAAAGTGAAACTCGTAGCCCTGATCTTGTGCTTCGCGACAGTGTAGTTCGAGTTGATTGACTAGGTACTTCGCCCGGTTCATTTGTAAGCCTTCTACACACTTCCCTGCGAGGTTGATGACAATGCCCGTGACTTGTGTGGGTCGGTTCTTGCGTACCATCTTTCCAACTATTAACTGACATGCTAGGCGCACTGCGCCATTCTGGATGGAGGCTACCTTGTAGCCTCGTGTCCCCTTCTCGACATCGTCGTATGTGTCCTTAATCTTCTTTGCTAGCGCACGATCTGTGGCCTTTCCTGGGTAGAACTCTTGCGGGTCAGGTCCTTGCATACTCAACCCTATGATCGTATGGATTAGCGTCGGATCCACTGTAATACGACGGTCTAGCCATAAATAGCCGCCATGGTAACAGGACAATAGCATCTTGACACAGGCGTTGACTTTCTGATGCCTTCCAAAGTAGGGGATTTTCATGACATTTAGCAAGGTGGACTGCGCAAGGTTCATCGTCCATGACTGGGGGATTATCTTTAAGTTCTTTCTCTTGTCCTCGTTAGGTATTTGTACAGGGAGAGCATGTTGTGGTTCTTGCAATATTCAAGGTTGAAGTCATTGAACTTCAACGCTGCGATCTTGTCCTGTTGTACTCTTACTGCGTGTATCCCCTGAGAGGTACGCAGTAATGATGGTGTACTCAAAATCTCTTGGCACACTATCATGACTTACCGCGCCAGCTAGAGGCAGGATATAGTCGAGTAATATAGATGGAATCAACTTTTCATTGGCTAGGTCGTCTTTGTGCTTGGTTCTCTTCTCTATTGTTGATCAGGATGGCCCTGATTCACGAGCAGTGGACGGAGAGGCTTGCACTTCTCTTGTCGATGACACTTGTATAACTGCAGACATCGACATTACTCTTTCGGTCATGAGGTCGATGAGAACTTCCTCGACAATTTTCTCTACAACGTTGAACTCGTCCGACATACACGCTCGAGTTTGAAAATCTCAGGGTTGAAGAGTAATCTCTCAATGCAATGGGATAGATGGCAAAAGCGCAATGATCACTGTGTGAAAATCAACTAATCTGCGGGCTCAAATTCACGGTTAGCAAAAGTGTTCTTGATGTGTGGTGCGACGGGATAAATAGATACTTGGTAATAGATCTCTTGCAACGGGTAAGAAGCCTTCATTAACTCAGTTCTGTCCGTTACGATGCGGTCCCAACGGTCTGGTGGCGAGCTGTCTGACCATTAATGCCTTTCTTCCCATTTGGGGCGTCAGTCTAATGGATATATTATTCCCAACGGTTATATTGCTTCACCATGGCGAAGTGCCATGTGACGTTGTTCTGATATTCCGGAGAAGCTCCAATTTTGTAAATTTTCCTTCTGCAAAGTTCCCTCGGGAACCTTTTGTAACTTTTCAATCTTAGCTCTCTTATTACTTAGTTTTCTAGCCTTCTTTCTAGTGAGCTTCATCTCAGATTTTTTTTTTCCATTATGATTCTTATCTTCTTTTGGCATGGCAACTTCACGTTGTTGAGATTCTTTCCTAGAAATCAGGGGTAAGACTTCATCTGTATCTGGAATAGACATTGCAATCTTCTAGGAGTCCTGGTATTCTTGCAACTTCGACATCCAATTCTCTGGTTTCAATTGGCTTCGATCTGTTTTCATGTTCTTTAATCAAGTGCGTGATCTTCCTAGTCATGAAATATTTTAACTCTTGCTTCTTCTGCTCTAAGACTTCCTTTTCTTTCCTTTTGGCCTGATCTTTTTCAATCCAAGGTTTTTCGAGCAACATAGTAAATGGAGCGTTGTCCTCAATAAATTTAACAACTTCAAATTCTTCCTCTATCGAAGTTGCATTGGCACTCATAGATATTTGGGTAAGCGTTCCACATAGGTTTATCAACTTTCCTCTAAATAGTCCTATTCCTCCCAGTGAAGGAATCATAGCAGGCTCCCCTAAAGTTTCCCAAGTTCTTTCTTTCATAATATTCACCTGTGTTTCTTCATCCAAAATACAGTCAATGTCAAAGTCTCATATTTTTGCTTCAATGCATTATTTTTCTTTAAAGACCTATCATAAACTGACATGTCGGTGGTCATTTAGGGTTCCTTGCATCTGTAGTAATATTTTCTTTGATTCTTTCTGTGGCTCTATCATAATCTTAGAGTTTTCTTGGTTCATATTCATTCTTTCAACCTTAGCAATCATTCTAGGGCAATCCAACACTTCATGGTCCAGAGCTTTGCAACAGAGGCAACTAGGTTTTCTACTAGGGCATTCCTTAGCTAGATGTCTCGGTCTTCTGCAACTGTAACAAAGGGTTAATCATCTCTTTCTCCTAAATGATCCCCAACCTTTCCTGTACTGTGCACTTGGATCATGGTAGCTAACCTGCAACAAATTCTTTCTAGGGTCTTGCATCCATTCGTTAGTCCAAACATTCTTTCTATGCATAGGTATAACATATCTTTCACTATTCTTATAAGATCTACTCCTATCAAATCTTCTTTCTTCTATCAGTGCTTGAGTTTTCAGGCTAGGACAAATCTTATAAAACATGCCTAGATCCATACTTTAGAAACAAAAATTTCCACTAATCTTACTTCTACAAAGCACAAAGCTTCCAGATCTAAAACTTTTCACTATTATTACCTTTATTAGAGCACAAAGCGTTTAAATCTTAACTCTTTTCTTCAGATCGAACTTCTTTTCTTTAGCACAGAACTTCACAAACCAAGTAGAGTACTGTGCGCTAGAGCGACAGATCTATGCACAAAGCTTTCACAATTTCAGGTAAGATCTTTGCACAAAGTTTCTTCTTTCTTAGTTCCCAACAATCACAATTTCAGGTCAGATCTTTGCACAAAGCTTCTTCTTTCTTAGTTCCCAGCAATCACATTTTCAGGTTTCGACAATGGAACCATTTGTTGGCACAGGGGCAGACTCAGGGTTCAATGCTACCACAACGCACTGACAAAACCCTAACTACTGGCCCTTTCGACAACACCTGCAAAGCAGATGAAGTCTCACCTGAGGTAGAGGCAGGGGTGGTTGCAAGACTCAGATGTCTGCAACCTTAGCTGGGACACAAATCTGTGATTCTAACATTTAACAGAGCACTTAACAGTAAACATTCATCAATATTCAGTTCTTAGTAACAACACAAACAAACCCTAATTACAGAGCATCGTAGTATTCAACCAGATCCACATCTAATAACACTTAGCATAAAAGGAACACATTGAATCTAGCAACTTCAGGCACTAAGCATACTCACATAGGTTAGATCTAACATTCATCTATATCATAGCGAGTTACACATAAACACACCAACACATCGCACAAAGCAGAGCAACACAACATATACGTGATTCACCCCCCCTTGGGGCTACGTCCACCAACTCTTCTTCTCTTCTATTATCTTATGATAATTAGTTACATGCATAGAGCCTCAAAAACACTACTCTGCATAGGACAAGAGATCTGCGGACTTCGCTAGATCCTCCTTCCCCGAGTTAGGTTCAGCACAAAGCCTTCTCTCGATCTCTTACAATCCATTGCACTTAGCCTTACCAGTCTTACATAATATGCACAGAGCACTTACAATCCTTCAATCACATAGATCGATGACTACTACTTTCTACATCACCTAACTTCTTTCATATTTCATCTTGCTCCATGCATTCGACAACAATTGTAAGGTGAGGGTGGTTTATGGAGTAATGGATGTACTAAAAGTTTATCCACTCTGATATTGATTACCGCTTCATGATTGAGACCCAAAGTATAGTCGCTTTGGTTATTTCATATAGTCACTCTGGTTATTTCACATTACTATTGTCCAGGAAGGCTATCGAGATATGCATTTAAAGAATTTAAAGAGATTTATCCAATTTCCAGATAAACCACAAACTCATGTTTAATATGAAAATTTTATGAAGCATATTTCACAAAATGTAATTTTAATTAAAATTTTATGAAGCATATTTCACAACATGTAATTTTAAAAAGATTTATGAATGTATTAAATCTTATGACAAAATGTAATTTTAAAAATATTTATGAATGTATTAAATCCTATGACAAAATGTAATTTTAAAAATATTTATGAATGTATTAAATCTTATGGTCACTTGTTTTTCATAATTGGTTTATTTAAAAAAGTCAAATAGTATCACTTTTCTAACTATTTTATGTTTCTTATATTGGAAGGTAATATATAAATAAAAAGCAAGGAAAACTTTTCCACCTTTCTAAGTTATATTATAAGAAATTTTAGAGATAAATTCTAATAGTAATACTAAAGAAAATAATATGACTTTCTTAAGGCATTGAGATTCTTACATAATACAACTTTATAAACCCTCTAATTCAAGCCTTTTGTATAGAAGAAAAAGCTTTAACTTTAAAAGACACAAAGTTTGGGATTAAGCAACTTGCAAATAAAACTAATCTCCTGTATTTTTTTATTGACTTTATAAAAGCATTTGACATAGTATGTGTTATCCCCCATTTTTAGGGATAACTAAGGAGATGATGTTGTTGAAAACGCACTAACTAGTTTCCCATGTGGATGCCTGCATACAACATTAACTAAAAATAGAATTTGCATGCATGCACAGAACATTAACTAAAAATAGAATGTGCATGCATACACACTACAATGAACAATTTGTGTAACTGGTGGATCATATTGTAATCAATTTGTCTAACTATTTGCTAGATGCTATATATACGATTATACCCATAGAGGTGAAGTGAGCAATGAGCAATGTTGTGTAGCACAATGTGTGAGAAGAGAGGAGAGGATGGTTGTATGCCTATGATTGGCTATTTTAATTCTCCATTGTATAATAAGAATATTGATTATCATTGCCCCGTGGATTTTCTCATATTGGGTTTCCACGTAAATCACTGTGTCAATTGTGTGATTGTTGTTGTGTCTGGTTTGTCCTTGGTTTTATTTTATTTGCCATTAAAATCTTGTTACATTTATGCTTCCACTGCCTAACAAGTGGTATCAGAGCGCAGAGTTGAAAGATCTGAGAGCAAAGGAGAAGAGAATTCGGTCGTTGGATATCAGAGCAGGTTAACCGAGCCGAGAAGATTTGTGTGAGTTCAAGACAACCATTAGACGAGATCTTACCTGCAGAAGAAAGAACACCCAATTTCATTTTGTGAGGGAGAGTTTCTACGGAAACCAACGTGAGGATATTTGTTTGTCGAGTGCATGAGGGCGACTGTTTCTTGTCTATCGTGGGCCAGCCCTGTCAAGGGGGGCGATAATTCACTTGTAAACTTCCCCTTATGGGAGGAGCGATACACTCGTAGAGAGATTTCCATGGAGTATTCACATTGAAAACTCTGTGTTGTTCACTCATGGAAAGTCATGGTAATGAATGGAGAATATTTTATGCATAGAGAGATGACTCTAGAAAGACGTGGAAAGTGTTGTCACGAGGTATGATAAATTTTGGAAAGTCGTATGCATAGGGTATGAAGGTATGGAAGAGAACCTTTATTATTATGCACATGGGAGGATTGTCGTGGTAAACTAAAATGGGTGGTGGATGTTAAATATTAAATATATTAAATATTTTTAAAACCTTTTAACTAATGTTTTAGGATTCAACTTTGAACAATAAAATTATTCTTCCATGTTAAAAAACTTGGTTTTATAAGCTATAGTTTTTTGTGAGGTGTGTGTTAATGGAAAAAGTGTAGAGTTCGAAGTTTGAAGTGGAGAAATTCAATGGCACCTCAAGATGCGGGATCTGCTCGTACAACAAGACAACAACAAGATCTATGATGGTTGAATCACCATGAAAGACAAAAAAATGTATTTACCTTGGAAATTATTGATTTCATGTAAATGGGTATATGTTTGTAAGATCTGGATAGACATGCATACCCCTGGTTTATTGGGTCACCTATGAAAAGTCTAGACATAGATTTAGGTAGATTGAATATGTGGGGGGGGCATGTTTGGGTGATTTTTTTATTAGATATGACTTACTTGGAATGATACTTCTGACTTGTGGACCCTTGGAGGGCTTACTTGTTTGCGAAAATATACTCTCTTTAAAATGCCTTCCTTTGATTATTAATTTAAACATGAAATGTACTAGGGCATTTTGTAGCTCCTCAAGAAGTGGATGCCAATGTAGCTTCCACAAGCATTCAAAATTGGATTGGTAGCCAGATATCATACAAAAAAACCCACTATACTAATATCAACTATGAGGACATAAAAAAATATATATAAACATTTCATAAAGTCTCCAACCAACAACAACACATACCAGCCCATGGCCCCAAAATAACCATTAAAACCAGCAATGTCTGAAAGTTGCCAAGCATTGGGAAATTTAAAATCAATAGTGTCCGGAAGTAGCCAAGCATTAGGCAGTGGATCATCATGGTCCTTGGGGTCCCCCAAAATGTACTTTTATTTGCTTGTGAGATGCATTGTACCATTTTTTTGGGATGCTTACACATGATTTTTTCGGGATAAAGGGGAAATAACTAACTTGCCAAGATAAGGGGGAATAAAGTAACTTTGTAGTGGATAATTTTAACAAATGACTTCAGTGAATAAGGGACCTAATCACTGAAATATAAGGGACCTACAAACTGAGAAGGTAGAAACAGATTCTAATGTTGTAAAGAATTAAAAACAATACCACAATTAAAAAAAATTAAAACACTTTTATTACAATTAAATAACACTTACAAGAAGAAGAAGTAACTCCGTTAGAGAGTATTTGAATGGTTATTATATAAATGGAGCTCTCTTTAATTACAACACTTAAAAGAAGAAGTAAGTTTGGTAGAGAGTATTTGAATGGTTATTATATAAATGGAGCTCTCTTTAATTTTGAGTGGTTCTTATTATATTTTAAGCTTTCTACTTCCAATTGGGGCTATCTAGAAGATTTTTTGCGAGTGGAAATAAGTAATCCATTAAAAAATATCCACTATGTGTACGACCAACGTGTTTGGATTTTTGGATTTTTTAGTTAAGATTTTTATAATTAGTAATATAAATTATGTCTAATTATTTTTATTTAAAATTAAGATTTTTCTTTGAGGAAATAAGGGACAAAATGAGTGAGTCAAGATTGAAATTTTAATGGTTGAGAAAAAGAAGGATATCGTGACAACCTTACCTACAATATACAACTTACAATAACAAATATTCAAGACCAAATGACTTCACCTGCCTTCTGGGTTTGTAGTGACTCAATTGAAGGTAATTTGTATGTGTGAATATCATGAATGAATGCCACATATGCTCTGTTCACAGATGTTGGACACCACACTAAATGATAAAAATATATAAACGAAGAGCGATAGATCATATATCCATACGTGTGCTAATGTAAAATTAATTTGTTTATTGATATTGTTACATGTAATTGTAAAGAACTACAAATGAGCAAATAA
>JZKD02S1679841.1:107442-117641 GCA_000966675.3 Picea glauca | reverse complement strand
TTTCCATAAGGAAACCAAATGGTTGAACTACAAAAATCCCATGGAAAAGAGAAACCTATGGATCCATTACTAGCATTTAGGTTTTGGAGAAATTTTGCATATCGACGTTGAAGCTTTTTCAACAAGGGTGTCTGATACTTCAATACAGTTTTAGTTTTAGTAAGAAATAATGCAATAAGCACCCCGAGAATTCTTCCAAACAGAGAACTTATCAACACTGGTTCTTAACAAAAAACTTATCAACAATAGTTCTTGTTTCCCATCCCTTTTAAGAAACTTCCATTAAAAATCATGCAGTGATTACCTTTGTAACGTATTAACTTTTTAGGAAAAAAAAAGTCGACAATCAAAACATTGGTAAAAAACAATTATTAATTACTCGATGTGAGTTTCTAGCATTTGATCTATTTACCATGAAATCCTAGCACTCTGAACATCAAGAAAACCGAATACTCTATAGAAAAGCAAAATAACTGGCAATGGACTCTAAATTTTTATTGGCAAATACATTTTAACTGTAAATAATACTTTCAAAATATCTCATTGGAAAATCTCCATGAAAAGCAACATACTCCATCTCATGATCAAAACATTAAAATACGAAATAATCCATGGCAACACAAAATACCGGACAATTCGCTCAAAATCCATAGAACTCTAAAAGCAATTGAAAATGGAAAACTGATGCAAAGAAATTTAAATAAAATCTTCACGATATTCATCTCTTTCCATGAAGAAACATTCAAACAAGAAAAAATTCGCAGAAACTACAAAATGACGGACAATCGACACAAAAGCCATGGAACTTTTACAGCGAATTATGCAGGAGAGGCATGGAAACCCGAAATCCGTCCCGAAGAACCCAAAGAATAAGCAAACTATGATGAACATTATATTTAGCCAGTTGGGGGAAGTTGTTATCAAAATTGAAGGGTGGGCTTAATAAGGCTGGTGAAGACCTTTCAGCTGAAAATTCTCGACCGACTGGAGAGCTAAGAGCGGCAAGAGAAAGTAGAGGTCACCAGGCAATAGTTAGGACAGAAAGGGGATGCGGAAAAGGCTTCCAGTTGCAGATAACATGCTTTCATTTCTTGGTTGTTCATTTTGCTTTAATAGCTCGACGGATCATGCATTCAAATGATAGTTGGATGGAGCAACCATAGCACGTGCTAAGGGATCCTGCATCCAAACTACAGTTGGACAGTGCGGCTATAGCGGGTGGACACTGCAACAACAAGCATAATAATATTTATAATTAACGAAAATTAAGATAGATTTAAATAGCAAAAAATGCTATGACAAACATTCAAATTAATGTTAGCATTAATCCACTTTCGAGCAATGCATAAGAAAATATATGCGTGTTAATCCAAGATCTTCATGAATTAAAGCACATTGGAAATAGCAAAGTTGGCAACAAAACTTGAGACGATGACATATAAGGTTTTTTTATTATATAGAAAATAATGTTTTTAGTTCTATAGTTCAAACAATATAGATGATGCGAAAATTTATATTTATAATCAAAGGACATATTAATATGAAGTCAACAATATTGTTGTAGTCCCTCTACGGCTAATAAGACTAATAAGACTAACCAACAATAAAGATGGATAGTTCCAAGAATAGAAGTGCACTTGATTCCTCCCTTTAAAAAGTACAAATGTAGAAGAAAACTTTTTTTTTTCATTTAGAGAAAAATATTTACAAAAATCAAAATCAAACTAAAAAGATATATACAATGGACCTTATATCCTCTTCCATAGAGNAAAAAAGGTCGACAATCAAAACATTGGTAAAAAACAATTATTAATTACTCGATGTGAGTTTCTGGCATTTGATCTATTTACCATGAAATCCTAGCACTCTGAACATCAAGAAAACCGAATACTCTATAGAAAAGAAAAATAATTGGCAATGGACTCTAAATTTTTATTGGCAAATACATTTTAACTGTAAATAATACTTTTAAAATATCTCACTTGAAAATCTCCATGAAAAGAAACATACTCCATCTCATGATCAAAACATTAAAATACGAAATAATCCATGGCAACACAAAACACCGGACAATTCGCTCAAAATCCATAGAACTCTAAAAGCAATTGAAAATGGAAAACTGATGCAAAGAAATTTAAATAAAATCTCCACGATATTCATCTCTTTCTATGAAGAAACATTCAAACAAGAAAAAATTCGCAGAAACTACAAAATGACGGACAATCGACACAAAAGCCATGGAACTTTTACAGCAAATTATGCAGCAGAGGCATGGAAACCCGAAATCCGTCCCGAAGAACCCAAAGAATAAGCAAACTATGATGAACATTATATTTAGCCAGTTGGGGGAAGTTGGTATCAGAATTGAAGGGTGGGCTTAATAACGCTGGTGAAAACCATTCAGCTGAAAATTCTTGGCCGACTTGAGAGCTAAGAGCGGCAAGAGAAAGTAGAGGTCACCCGACAATAGTTACGACAGGAAGGGGATGCAGAAAAGGCTTCCAATTGCAGAGAACATGCTTCCATGCTTCCATTTCTTGATTGTTCCTTTTGCTTTAATAGCTCGACGTATCATGCATGCAAATTACAACTGGATGGAGCAGCCATAGCGTGTGCTAAGGGATTCTACATCCAAACTACAGTTGGACAGTGCAACGATCGCTGGTGGACACCGCAACAACAAACATAATAATATTTATAATTAACGAAACTTAGGATAGATTTAACTAGCAAAAAATGCTAATACAAACATTCAAACTAATGCTAGCATTAATCCACTTTCGAGCAATGCATAAGAAAATATATGAGTGTTAATCCAAGATCTTCATGAATTAAAGCACATTGGGAATAGTTAAGTTGGCAATAAGACTTGAAATGATGACATATAAGGTTTTTTTTATTATATAGAAAATAATGTTTTTAGTTCTATAGTTCAAACAATAGATATGATGCGAAAATTTATAATCAAAGGACATATTAATATGAAGTCAACAAATTATCGATTGTTGTAGTCCCTCTACGCCTTCTGCAGAGACTAATAAGACTAACCAACAATAAAGATGGATAGTTCCAAGAATAGAAATGCACATGATTCCTCCCTTTAAAAGGTACAAATGTAGAAGAAAACTTCTTCTTTTTTCATTTAGAGAAAAATATTTACAAAAATAAAAATCAAACTAGAAAGATATATACAATGGACCTTATATCCTCTTCCATAGAGTTACTAATTCTGAAATAAATTCAGAATAATCTACAGAATCAAAGACTTGAGTCTTGACCAACCACTAGTGATGTACTTCATCCCCACACAGCACAAAATGCAAACATATATCTAATTGTAGCCTAAAAAACAATGCTATACAAAAGCTTATGAAGGGTGAACAAGGCAGAAACTCTCAAGCATTACCAAATCCCAATAAGAGATGAGCAAATTAGATGGTTGTGGCTATTTTGAACACTCTATTCATTGTATAGGAAAACTCTTTGATCATCCAAACAACAAATGTACATACTTTCGAGTCCCATTGACCTAATTTGGTCATTTGCGGACATTAATATATTTTCCTTCTTTCTTATCATGCAAATAACAAGCTAAATCTTCATAGCTTGGTGTGCATGGACATTAAAATATATATTTTTTCTTTACTTCTCATCATGTAGATAACAAGCCAAATCTTCATAGCTTGGTGGGCTAACTTCAGTAGTTTATAGTCGATGTACAAATTCATCTACTATGAACAACAACAAAAAACAATTAAAAAATATATAAATTGTCATGGCATTATTATTTTTATTACTTTATTTTAATTTTTTAAAAGATTACATTGAGTTGACATATGGGAAAGGATGTTACAATCCATTCAATATTCAGTTGTAAAATTTAATATGAATCTGCTTAGTAATTGTATTTATGTTTGCCAAATTTAATATAAATCTTTCCTAATTTTTATTGTGAGTCTACCAAATATTTTTTTATTCATTCCCTTCGATTGTAGAAAGTGCCTTTGGACACCATGAAAGTTTGTCAATGGCAACAAATATGTTAAATGTGTTAATGTTACACTTTTGTAGCTCAAATCTATAGAATTGGGGTGCTTAGCTTCATATGTATTCAACAAATTGCTACCCATGTTACTATATCACCTTCATGTGATGGACTCTTATAAATATGATTCAAATGCATCTTCAACCCTTGGATCCAAGAACCTCATATGATGGTTGAGATGGCCATGAAATTTTGGGATCTAATTACCCTCCATCCAACAACCCTAATTGCTTCAAAGCTTTAGGAGCCTAGAGTGATATCAATGGCTTTTTGCTCCACGGTTGGATTGTTTTCCATGCATCCAATGGTCCTCAATTCTTTGACAAATATGAATCAAATCCTTAAAATAGCATAATGTCTACACCAAATGTGAACATGAAACGAAACTCCCAAAAATACAATAAAGATGAGATGAGATACAAAATAACTCCTTTAGAAAATAGAAGAAATTCATCTTAACCCAGATATACTACCACATACCATATCATATGTCTATATATGCATCTTCCATAATAACAATATTGACCTTGGAATAAGAGAGAACAATATTGACCTTGGAATAAGAGAGAAGATCCAAACCGATAAAAAAAGTAAGATTGAAACAAAAAGGCAAAATGCAATGTGTGGAATTATTGACCTTGGAATAAACCCAAATATACAACCACCCATATCATATGTTTATATATGCATCTTCCATAATGACAATATTTACCTTGGAATAAGAGAGAAAATCTAAAGGATAGAGAACTAAGATTGAAGCAAAAAGCCAAAATGCAATGTGTGGAATTGTTGAATCACAATAAAATGAAATATCTCGTCAAATCAATCTCAATACCCTCACCTAATAACCCAAGAATACAACAATATAACCATTTACATGTTCATCTCCAATAACGACTATATTCACATTGGAATATAGAAGGAAGAAGGTTGAAATGGAGAACATATATATTCACATTGGAATATGGAATAAGGAAGAAGATCGAAAGGGATAACGAAATAACATCAAGTCAGAGAGCCAAGAAGTAATTGGTAGAATTTGTGAAGCGCAAAATCGAAGAAGATACATCCACAGTTGCATGTACCTTGAATCCAAAAAAAAATCTTCCACCAAATCAATATCGATCATTGGAAAAAAAAAGTCAGCAAAAATGTCAATTTGGTTAACATAATGGGTCAGTGGCGTTACAAGAAAACGAAAAGTTTTAAGTTAACAAGAAGAGATTGCAGAAGTGGACAGATGGATTAATAGCTTAAAACAGGTCATTGGCCACAAAACCCTCATGCGAAGTCCAACTGATATAGACCAAATTTTATGAAAGTGGTCATGGATTGGAAACTATAACCAAGCACAGAGGATGGGAGGGGTAAGCACAGAAAAGCCCATAATAGGATTAATGTATATTAGCTCAGTGAGTAAGGAAAAGTCGAGTTGTAACATACCCACTAAACTAAAACAAATTTTTTCGGACCTCTGTCGGACTCGAACCCTTAAATAACCATGGAGACCCAACGCCAACGGGTTCTTTCTTTCTTCTTCGTTCTCATGCAATCGCAGGTCATGATCATGCTTCAATTTGAACGCTATTTGGATTACGTGCATCGGCGCTACAGTGTTGTCTAAACGTTTGACTCTACAACCATCGAACCCTGACAGGGCGAGCGACCGGCCAATGAGGTTAAATCCCCATCGGTTCAGCAATTGGCCAATAGGCACAACTCTCAACAGGAGTAGAGAACCGCCAATAAGAACAAGCCCCGTCGCGCGTTTAAGTGTAATACAGGGGGCGAGAGGGAAACGCGACACGGTGGTCGTCGTGACAGGGAGGGGCCCCACTTCACACGCCACACTATTCTGGACCCCCCCCCCCACTAAAGGCAGAATGGCAAGGGGGGTCCAGAATCCGCATGAACGTCGTTGATCATGATGACTTAATCTCAACCATTAGAGAGTTGCGCGTCCAATTCCGGACCCCCCTCCCATTAAAGGCAGAATGGCAAGGGGGCTCCGGAATGGAACCTTAGCCATAGATCTGGGCAGGTGGACTATGACCGTCCAGATCTACTCGTTGCTTATCCTAAAGCATAACCGCGTCCTGGCTTAAGTCAACGTCTTGTTTCCACATCTAACAGTCAGGACAAACTCTGAGATCCTCCAAGTGAATCTCTCCCGTCCATCGGGGTTTTGACACTCGTGATGTCCCAACAATTTGGTTCACCGATCCCCGAATCTCGATACGCTCCTCTGCTGCCTTAGCCTCCCGGGTTAAGTCTTTAATCCACGTGACCTCTATCTCACAAGACCGCAGCCTTGTCCCTCATCGGGGTTTCGAGGTTTTCAATGCCAAAGTGCATATGTCCACGGAATTCCCGATTCCGCAAATCCCGACTCTCCGGTTTGTTGACATCTGGCCCCTCTCGCTGGCACTATCCTCCTTCTCTGAGGTTCGGACAGCTAGCCCCCACTCATCGGGATTTCACGTTTCGCGATTCCAAAGGGCACCGATAACTTGTTACCCGGATCTCCAATATCCCGATGAGCCAAACTCCGATGGATGACCTCCTCGTCAGGACTTTCCCTGATGGCCTGGATCTCTGCCACGCGTCCCCACAAACGGGCGGCTCTGATCTCGTCGGGATTTCGAGACTTGTGATGTCCCAACCCCTTCGACCTCAGGAGCTCCGATTTCCCGACGCCGAATATCCCGACTCTCTGAGGATTTCTGACACGCGTCCCAAACGGATGGACGGTCCAGGTGAACTCTCGAAGTTCGCGACTTAGCACGTCCCGATTCCCTCGACCTCAAGATCTCCGATATGTCGATGGCCAATATCCCAACTCTTTCCGGATCCCTGACACCTGTCCTAAAGGGAGACGTTCGCCAAACACCAACCCAAAAGGCACTTACCTGTCCGATCCGACGGCTGACGGGTAATCGGGCCAAGATCTAACGGTCTAGATCCGTTCTTTCTGCGCACACTCCAAAGACTAAACTCCGAACATCTTAACCCGATCCAACGGTCGACGGGATTTCTGATGAAACCCAACCGGCTCAGATTGTCCCACCTTGTGCATCCCTCCATTGCTTCGTGGATGTGGTAAGGTCAATGGTCCAAATGTTCTCCTAGGTTTTGGAATCTAGGATCCCGATTTCCTCGTTGTTCACACAGATAGAGGGAAAAAGGGCGAGGTATGTAAAGCCCTCGTTACTTCCATCAATCTTACGGTCGTGAATGGCTATGGATCACCCGACGAAAGTTCATTCGTCGATTCGTTACATATCCCTACACTACTACCTCGGAACCAAAAAGGGTCATTCCTCCTCGTACAGGGTTAATAAGACTTGTGCGTTCAAGTCCTTTTTCTGGGTTCTTGGTGAACTTTTCTAAGGAGGAAATCTCTGTGAAGAGATCTATACCGGGGCATTTCCGGAGGTAGATACGAGTAAACAGCCTCCCGAGAACGCGCTGGAAGCCTAACTTAGGTCGACCCATGCCAAATTAAATCCATGTATCAACAGAAGCCATGCGTGGTCTTTCTGTTATAAGCATATATCTAACATTACTTATCAAAATACTACACAGACATTCTTATACTGTAATTGTTCACCATTCCACAGTTTATGACCATATATTTCAACATGCAATATGAACAAAACACTTATCAGAAATAACTTCAGAAATAGGAGCAACTGTTGAGAGGGGTGCTTGTTTCCACCAAACCGTAGGCGTAGCGACTCCCAGCGGATTTACCACTAGCCACCCCCGAGCTAAGACCACGATGCTCTGAGACTGCGTCTCTCTGTTTGCCAATGACCAAGAGCGAAGGTTGCAATCCTTCCTCTCTGCTATCACTCACTCTACGTAAGGCCAGAGTTCCCCCTCGCGTCTGTCTTCCTAATCGCTTATGCCATACGCCTTATCCTCTCGCGAGGTTGCATGTGGCACGATTACCCTCGCGTCGATCAAGCCTGACGGCTCTACGGATGGGCGGTTCACCATCCCATCTCTCATCAAACCATCCACCTACCAGCCTGCGAGGCATTGAATTTCAGGGCCAGCGAGCCGCTTTTGGTTCTCCGGGCCAGTGGAGTCCAAATACGATATTTTAATTCTCGATGGAAGTTAACGCCACCTTTTCAGGTGCCTTCCACCGCCATCGTGGTCTCTTTTCTGCACATCCCCTCATCAGCAATCCTGCAATAAATTCAGAATGTTATTCACATTCATTGACCTCTTCCTCAAGGTCCATTTACATCACATATTCACATTTATGAGTTTGCCATAGTTCTTGGTCAGTCCAGTTATATTTACAAGTTGGGAGAAACAGGGTGTTACACGAGCATTGAGAGTGGACAAGTGGATCTCGTCACAGGTAGCCCCCTTTAAAAGAGAGAATGGATATATCCAAAAGGACAGACCTACAAAATCAATAGTCTAGAGGCCAGAGATAGAGGGAGATATTCTATAAATCTAGTAGCACAAGAATGCATATTATAGCTTGCATTTGTCTTCAACATAAGTTTGGTGGAAACAATCGAACACTCAGTGTGGAATTAATCCTTTGATCCCTTTCAAGAGTGCTACATGTTTAGATTGGAGAGAGGCATCGGCGAAGGATAATAACTTGTTTAGAAAGGGTCTAATTCAAAGCATGCAAAGAGAAACCTAGTTCTGACATGATTGAAACAACAAATGAAAGAAATCAATTTAATGCAAATGCATTTGAAGCCCTGTAAATATAATAAAAATGATCAATCTCATTCAAGAGTACACGTTTGGATTGGAGAGAAGGCAACGCAAAGTTAAAAACAATTCCAACTATACAAAATTGAACAATAAATGAAAGAAATCCCTTATCCCACAAACAAGGAAGTCTCATACACCAATTTAGTGTGACTTATCCGTGACCTTAAAAACAGATTATTATTATTATTATTAATAGAAAAGATCAACAAAATTATTAATATTATTATTAATAATAGAAAAGTTCAAAACACTTGCTTCATGTTCTGAAGCAAAAACTTAAGAACATGAAGCAAGTGTTCTCAATGTCAATGAGGTGAAACCCAATGTCAAGGAGGTGAAACCCCCGTGACTAAGATCCAAATGCAACTCGAGAGCGGGAGCGAAATCGAGGAAAAAACAATCAGAAATTACCCCTTTTCATGAAGTTTAGGTGTTTTATCTGTGAACAAATGTGTCAATGTCGGATGATTGCCTTTTCGTAGATTAAATCTGGGAAATTGGGACATCAAATTCATCTTGATTCAACAAATCGCTACCTCTATTACTACGTCACCTTTATATGACTACCATAAAAGTTATTTTTCATAAAGTGACATTCAAAAAATATATGTATGTATTACTCTTTTAAAGTGACGTTGAAAAAATATATGTATTGCTCTTAAAGTGACATTCAAAATGAAACTATTATGTTAAAAACAATATTGGTTTCTTCAACAAACAGAACAAACTAATCTCCATGTATTTTATTTAGAATACGACAATAATACTATGATTTTCCAACAGTTTCTAAATGACCGCAGGTGCAGATACATTTGTAGCACCACAAAGTTCTTGATGAATACACCATAATGATCAGCAAGGTCTGAAATTCAAATTCATTACATGACGCCTGTGGAGGCAGAAGAAGATCCCAATTCACTATATTACACCCTGGATTGGGGTAGAACATCTGCTGCTATTTTTGCCACACCTGATATATCTGCTAACATCTGATATAGTGTGGAAGAAGGTGACGCTTGCCTGAATAAGACAGGCTAGATTGGAAGAGTACAAAGAGGGGCCATATTGCAAATGAATGGCCTATGTTTGGTACTCTTCTATACCTGAGTTCTCAATCAAAACACCATAATGACTGGCAGGTCTACAGTAAATCTGAGTTCATAATGTTAAACCCTAAGATGGAGAGGGAGATCATAAATCATTTCATTACACTCACCTTAGGGGTGGAATATCTGCTAACATCTGATATATCATGAACGAAAGTGATGCTTGCCTTAGGAAGACATGCTGGATTGAAAGGGTACAAAGAGGGGCCATATTGCACAAGAATGGCCCATGTTTGATACATTTCTATGCCTGAGTTCTCAATCAAAACACCACAATGACTGGTAGATCTGCAACAAAT
>JZKD02S1679841.1:38230-59593 GCA_000966675.3 Picea glauca | reverse complement strand
ATGGGCCCTCCAGGGCCATGCTCAAGTCAACCCTGCTCTCGGTACTCCATGTCTAGGACCATGTGGGCCTCGAGACATGATCTCCTAGTTATCCCTAGATATCAGGGATAACAGGCCCTAGCCTCCCTAGCAGAGGGAAACCCCATCATCATGATATCATCAAAAAAATGATTATGAGAGAAGGGGGAATCCGAGTTATGGAGAGAGAGGCTCTATAGACTATGAGATTAAATTACAACTTTAAGACTTTGACCAAGACCCTCAGCCATAAGAATGAAGATAAAGGGAAAAAGGGGATCACCTTGTTGGATGTCTCTGGAAGGATGAAAAGGGGGCAAGGGGGAGCCATTGATCACTAAGGAAAACAAGGCCGAGGAGAGAAGTGTCATGATCTACTTGACTCGGGAAGGATGAAATCCAAAGGCCAATAAAACATTATTGATGTATTTCTAGTTGAACTTCTCAAAATATTTGGACATGTCGAGTTTGATCAGCATTCCCAGAGATTTAGTCGATTTTAGGGAATGGATCACCTCATGGGATAGAATAATTCTAACAAGAATTTGGCCTCCTTCCACATAGACTGACTGTTGAGGGGCGAATAATATAATAAGAGGTTTGAGTTGGGAGGCAATGAATTTAGTTATGATTTTGTATATAACATTACACAGATCTATGGGTTGAAATTGATTAGGGTTAGTGGCTTTCTCCTCCTTGGGGATTAAAGTAAAAAAGGTGTCGTTGAGAGCAGGGAGCACGCAATGAAGGGCTCAGTTAACAGAGATTGGAAGAAAGGGATGAGCTCAAGCTCAATATCTCAATGAGAGGTGAGTTTGTTACCTCGGGAGAAGCTAATTGGGTGATGTGATTAGAATGTTGTCAAAATTGGATCATCAAGCAATGGAAGAATTTGGTGTTGCACTCTCCTCCCTTGAGCCATTAAACCTGGGACTTCTGGCTCCATAGGATTTATTCACGACGTCGTTGTTCCTCGATATGGGAAGAGATTTTCTTCTCCTACTGAGAGAGGTTCTTCGACCACCCATGATGAATTATTTGTTGTTGGAGATCCACCATCTAAGATTCCAGTTGTTTATGGGCTTGAAAAATGTGGTCTAAGACTAGTTTATTCCATGATTTAAGATGTTTCTTGAGGTTTCTTTTGTCGGTGCTGAAAGAGAAACATCAAGGAACCTTGTGCCACATTGACTTCAGCCCACCATTTCTGAATGTTCTTCTAGAAGTTTGGGTGGAGGAGCCATAACTTCTCAAATATGAAAGGCCTCTTGAGAGGATAGCCCTGAATATCAATATTGAGAAAGATGGGTCAGCAGTCAAAACCTACCACTAGGAGGATACTGGCTTCCATGTGGAGCACTGAGAGCATGAGAGATTCAAAGACTAGGAATCTAGCAAGTCAACAGACAATTTGTTGGGATCCACCTCTTTGATTGTTCCAAGTGTGTAGACATTGATGGTTTCAATGTCTACTAGTCTTTTATTATGAATGAAGGCATTGAAGGCGACATTATCAGAATCTAGCCTATGTATCCCTCCTTTCTTTTCCACAAGGGAAGAGATGAAGTTGAAATCCCCCCCCTAAGATCTAGAATTAACAGTCGATGAAGTTAGTGATATTCTGCAATGATTGCAGGAAATCATATTTCTCATTGAGGTGTTGCGGTCCATAAACATTAGTGATAAAGCCTATGGAATCTGAGCCTATTGGTCTAAATTGAGTAGTGAGACTTATGACAGTAATAAAGAATTTTTCCAAAAGGACAATAGTTGGATTCCAAAGGATTATGAGGCCCCTCACAGACTCTCTAGAGTCTAAGGCAATATATTGGCCAATCGCCCATATTTTAGGAAGAACAGTAGCTAAGGTTAAAGTAGAATATTTTGTTTCTTTTAAAAATGCCAAGAGATTTCATACATACCTCGTTGCATAAGAGCCTTTGCTTGCTCTTACCATTTAGTCCTCGAATGTTCCAGGAGACGATTTTCAGTGAAAACTTCGAGAAGGAGAGGGATGGTAAGTATATGTGATCAAAGCATTCTAGCCAGAGTTGACCAAGATATCGTCAACTTCCTATAGAAGTTGCAAAATAGATTTGCAACCCATGTGCTTTCATGAGGATTCTTCTTGGGCAGTTTCAGTTTGTTGGTCTGAACTCCAAGAGTAGGGTTGGAGCCTGGTAATGGATTGGGGATAGTGGCATCCTTCTTGATTTTGCGGAGAGCTTGATGTACACATTGAATGTGTTCTATTGGGATTGATTTCATGTCCTGCCTATGGCATGCATCCACAATGATTTGTAGATCGATGCCTTCCAATTCCATATTGTTTGGATCAAGGTCAATGACAACATCCCCTTCATGAATCATGGTTATGTCTTCCAGGGTGAGAGATCATTATGGATGTCAAAGGCTTTTGGCCTTTTGGGCTCATCTAGGTTAGGGGAGGTATCAAAAGGCTTGCGAGATTTGGGGTTGCTAGGAGAGGGATCAAGAATATGGTTAGAAGGAGGATCTTCAGGGATGGATCCAAGGATTTCATAGCTATTTTTGGTTAGGGGAGTTTTGGAAGGGCTGAGAGGAGTGGGTTTTCTCCCATATCGATGTTTATTGGAAATCGTGGTAAAACCTATCAACCCTTCTTTGAAAATAGCAATGGGTTGTTCACATTTTTTTCTTAGTTTTCTAATTTTATTTTTGTTTTTCATAATGTTTTTGTTGAAGAAAATTGATATTTATAGAATTACTTAAAAGGGGAAGTTTGTGCTCTCACCTTGTGTATAGTACAAATGACAATTCTTGTTTGACTATATGCTTTGCATTGTCTCTCTAATATTTTGTGCTTTTTAGACTTTGGTTTGAATGGAATTACCCATTTGTTTCAATTTGTTGATTCAAATGACAAGGACTAAGCTACTTGAACCCCTTTTTCAGTATATGTTTTCAATTTGTTGATTCAAATGGCAAGGACTAAGCTACTTGAAACCCTTTTTTAAAAAATAAAGGAAAACAATTATCTTATTTGATTTTTTCAAAGTAGGAAAAAAACCTACAATACTCGGGATCATCAACCTAACATCTCTTAATACAAGTAAAAGAAAAAAGAAAACAAATACCAAACAATTATATTGCTTATTAAATATTATTGCTTTCTTGTAAATATTGTAAGGTTACCCTATCCTATCTACACACAATGATGTAGTTGTAAGTCGAGGTTTTAATAATCTATAAATACCCATATACCATTAAAGCTATATAATATTATTACCTTTATAACGATATTATTAATATTACTCATACCGTTATATATATATTATATATATATAGACATTGATGATGATGATGATGGTTATTAACATCAACTAAGATCAACTTTGGTCTATAGATTCTTAAGAAAAAAGGAAAGGAATTACTTGGTTTGCTTTAAAATTTTATTTTAATGCTTGAAAAGCTTGAAGAGAAATTTGGTTAAAAGGTTAGGTAGGTTGATATTGTAACAAATATTCGGAAATTGAAATCTAACCTGGGTGTAAACAAAACATTCTTAGAGAATGTGTTTTTAATCTTCAACACTCTTAGTGTCACAAAGATGACAAATTCTTTTGACCCTCGGTGTTTAAGTCCAATTCCTTGTTTCACTATGGAGCTCACGAGATCGTTCTTATTTTGGCAATGTTGTTTTTCGTCTTTACGCTAGTTAAAATAGAGAGATACTTTCGATATTCTAGATTAGGGTTAATCGTTGCCTTCTTAATTTGCTCTTATCCTCTATTTCTTTAGCACACTACAATTTCTCCTTAAATTTGGATGTAATAATATTTTTAATATTATCGATACAATGTATTACCTTTAATTTTAAGATTATAAGTTATAAAAAGGCTTTTGGACTTGCTCGATCTTTCTCTGTGATTATCTAGAGATGTCAGAGCCCTAAACTTCACAATCATATAAGATAACAAGAGTGGCGAAATTCTCAGAGAGGAGTTTATTTGTATTCCATAGCCAAAGGTTTGTTGATTTGCAATTGTTTTCAAGGCCAAAATAAGTTTTCCACCCTCCATTTATCATTTTCTCAATGATATAGTTCTAGTTAAGCTTGTGATGTAGATCAACCATGAGAAATTTGTATGAGGTCACTTACTCTAAGTTGTTTTTGTCATACACAAAACTATTGTAAGTGATATTTTTGGATTTGATTCTCGTAACCTTTCTCTTGTCATTGTTAATAGTCATATCCATACTAGAGTAGTCATATCCTTGAGAATTATTAGTTGCTTGTCGAGATCATAGGGACACATCACCATAAGAACAATACCATTAGCATATAGAAGAAGGATGATGACTATTCTAGAGAAATTCATGCGGACACACCTTGGTTCTTCCAAAAAAACCCTCTAACTTGTCGATGTATATGCCAAAAAGGGTAGGGGACAGGGGACAACCTTGGTTAACTTTAATATTATAGTTAATATCTTATGACCAGTAACTAGTGTTTCTAAACTTAACAATAACGTTCTCATACAACCTTATCATTGTCGCTCTCAAATTGAAAGAAACTTTTATCTCTTCTAGTCTAGTAGAAAAGTTAGATCTATATACTATATCAAATTCTTTTCTAAAGCCAACAAAGCAACATAAGAGATTGTTTTTATTATTACAACACTCCTTAGCAATGATCCTAAGTGAACAAGGTGGTCCATAACTGAACGATATCTCCTTAATCCAATTTGGCCTTTAACAAATTTTCCCTAGCTTTCTAGCCATAGGTTGATGTTCTTTTCCAAAACAATTCCATATAACTTGGCTAAAAGAAGGCTAATCATAATGGTCCTATGCAAATTGAAAGTAATATATGTTTTTCACTTTAAATTGACTAGTTATGGGTATAACAAATTTAATATGACATCGATTTTTGTAGTTAAACAAGTGATATTGTTTAAGTGATTTTGGGTATGTTGCATATAATAATGTTTATGCAACATGCTTCGTGTGAGCACTTCACCTATCACTTGTGATTTAGGATGAGAAATATTGAATGTTCAACATGAAGCACCACTATATAATCAAGGCGAAGAATTTCCTAAAATTGTTATATTTTTCTCCTAGATTATATTGTGACACTTCCTCTGCTCACCGTAACATTATTCTCTAATTTTCATTTTACCTCCTTCAAGATGTCAAGTGAAGTGATCACCCAAAACACATTGGGTAAATTATCATACGCAAATACCCAAAATCATTTAAAACATTATAATTATCTACAAAACCCTACCCTCTAAGTGAATGGTATTGATAATGTCACCAATTGTTGCAGTTTCAAGTACCATGGTAATGAATTCAAATATGTTATAAAAATAACGAATAATTCTTATTCAATTTAAAAAATTAAATATACAACATATATCATACAAAGAGTGTAAAAAGATCATTAACTTAAATACAATTATTATTATGTACATTTTCTTCTTAATAATATAATTCTTAATATTTTCAATTTACCAAATCCAAATTTCAAGGAATATCTATGTCTTGTTAAATGAAAATGCCTTCAAGTACCTTGACGTTAAACTACATACTCATTTCCAAGATAAGAACATAAAATAGTTTGAACTCAAACAAGGTGACACATAAAGTCACTTATATTTGACTAATATTAAATAAATCAATTATCACAAATATGTTTGATAAAGTTTAATTATTAAACATGAATTTGTGATCCAATTAGAAATTGGATAGATCTTATAAAATATTTAAATGCATATTGAGATATCAATCATAAAATATAGTTTGAATGGATTTAACAATTAAAAACATATATTTCATTTTTAAAGGATGTAGGTTCAAATCCAGAGGCAAGTAGAATATGTATATCATATGCACTGGTCAATGAAATTCTTTCACAAAAGTCCTTTAATCCCACAAATATGAAAGTCTCATAAATCAATTTGATGTCGTACTAGGTTGTGACCATGAATTAAATTATTATTATTATTCTAACAATGACACTAGCCATTACAAAAAATCAAAGGTTCAATGCTAGCTACATATGTAATGCATGCTCTGGTGAAGTCGACATTCATGAAGCTAGTCAATGGAATCCCTCCACAAAAGTCCATTAATCCCACAAATATGAAAGTCTCATAAATCAATTTGATGTCTTACTAGGTTGTGACCATGAATTAAATTATTATTATTATTATTATTATGACAATGACACTAGCCATTACAAAAAATCAAAGGTTCAATGCTAGCTCCATATGTAATGCATGCTCTGGTGAAGTCAACATTCATGACATTCATGAAGCTAGGGGCAATCAAGAAGGTTTAAATCATCGAAGAAGCTTTGGATCACTATATAAAGGTTTTCTTCATTCAACCTCCAACTAAAAAAAACAAGAAGAAGATTTTAAATACAACATTTCCACTTTTAGTAGTTGTCCATCAACCTATCATTTGATGCTAGAAATTTGATATAATAGAATTTTAAACAGATATCTACAGAATTTGAAAAGCCTTGACCAACCACTAGTGATGTACCTCATCCCCACACGGCACAAAATGAAAACAAATATCTAATTGTAGCCTAAAAAACAATTCTATACAAAAGCTTTCGAAGGGTGAACAAGGCAGAAGCTTTCAAGCATTGCCAAATCCCAATGAAAGATGAGCAAACTAGATAGTTGTGACTATTTTGAACACTCTATTCATTGTATAGGAAAACACTTTGATCATCCAAACAACAAATGGGGGTACTTTTGAGTCCCATTGACCTAATTTGGTCATTTGTGGACATTAATATATTTTCTTTCTTTCTTTCTTATCATGCAGATAACAACCTAAATCTTCATAGCTTGGTGTGTGTGGACATTAATATATTTTCTTTCTTTCCTTCTCATCATGCAAATAAGAAGCTAAATCTTCATAGCTTGGTGGGCTAACTTTAGTAGTTTATAGTCGATGTACAAAATCACCGACTATGAACAACAACAAAAAACAATAAAAAAATATTATTTGTTTTTAATTTTGTACATCAACTATGAACATTGGGCCAACTCAAGCGGTTCATAGATAACAAGCTAAATCGTCATAGAATTATTATTATTATTACTTTATTTTATTTTTGTAAAAGATTACATTGAGTTGACATATGGGAAAGGATGTTACAATCTATTCAACATTCGGTTGTAAAATTTAATATGAATATGTTTAATAATTATATTTATGTTTGCCAAATTTAATATATATCTTTCCTAATTTTTGTTGTGAGTCTATCAAATATTTTTTTTATTCATTCCCTTCTGTTGTAGAAAGTGCCTTTCAACGCCATGAAAGTTTGTCAATGGCAACAAATATGTTAAATATGTTAATGTTGACACTTTTATAAATCAAATCTATAGAATTGGGGTGCTTAGCTTCATATGTATTCAACAAATTGCAACCCATGTTATTATATAACCTTCATGTGATGGACTCTTATAAATATGATTCAAATGCATCTTCAACCCTCCGATCCAAGAGCCTCATTTGATGGTGGAGATGGCCATGAAGTTTTGGGATCCTAGAGATGGTGTCAATGCCTATACTCTCCATATGCACCTTGGTCATTCAATTACCCTCCATCCAACAACCCTAATTTGCTTCAAAAGCTTTGGGAGGCTAGAGTGATATCAATGGAAATATGAACCAAATCCTTAAAATAGCATAATGTGTACGCCAAATGTGTGTTGATTTTTCAATGTATTAGGTTAAGCATGAAGTTTATTCCATTTTATCATTTAAACATAACCATAAATGYTGMAGCAACCAAGATCACAAGAAGAAGCACYATGCACAAGAACACAAAATGTATYWTGGGAAACCCTTCTCAACAAGGGAAGAAAACCTAGCCAAATCCTTTGCTATATTYTTCAAGAGAAAKACCTTCACCACCAAGAAAGACCTAGCACACAAGAGGGTGCTCAAACCCTAGAACTCTAGCGCCCAAGAGAGGTGCACACCTTTTCCCAAAGAAGTGTACTTCCTGAAATTTCCAAACTTGCAAGAAATATATGATTCCATAATGGGGAATCTTCCTTTACTTATATTAGACTTGTCCTATCAACTGAAGTGTCTATTGGCTCAACAAGACCGACCTCTTCTAAGTCATATAATAATAATAATAATAATAATTATAACTAATATTAGCCAGATTAATTATCTTTTACATTTATTATTACTCATATTAAGGTGGGGCCGGCCTATACCCTTTACATAACAATTAGGGTTACATGCAGGTCTGACTCTTGAACAATATATAGCAAAGGATTTGATACACCCACTAGTGCTCATCCACTAGGGGCACATCCATAGGGATGGCATATCTCTAGTTCACTGCATTAAACAGAGGAACCAAATCTTCACACATTCACATGTGCTCGTCCACAAGCACGTCCACTCTACAGATTTTCTTTCTCACCACCTCACACAGGAGAATCATTTGGAGTCTTCTCATCAACTCTGTTGCTTAGAGGAGGCTAATACATCATCTTCATTTCCGTTCACATGACGATGCACCCAACACTTTGGGATTTCACACGTTCACCTTGTGCTCAACCACATGCACGTCTAACTCAACATATCGTCTTTCCCACTGGATAATCATCTGGAGTTCTTCTCACTCTCTGAGGAATGGAGGAGGTCATCTCTACGTTCCTAGCTCTGTCTCAGGCAAAAACCATATACCATTCTTAGGGGCTTTCTCTTAGGTTTGTAAGCTAAGAGACTCACATAGCTGCAATGATTCACATCTCACAGGTTTGTAAGCTGGAGAATGTCTCACATAGCTTCAATCATCAACACTCCCTCTCAGCTAGGGAGGCATTCTTTATCATGCCAAGTCTCACACGAATGTTCTCTAATTTTTTTTTTGGTTGGAATCATCAATACTCCTTCTCAATTAGGAAGTCATTTTTCATCGAGTTAATCTGGTGCAGATGTCTGTAATCTGCTCATGTGTAGGAAGGTATAGCATGTGTACGATTTTCCTCTGCAACATATCTCTGATATAAGGATATTTCATCTCATCGTGTTTTGATCCATTTAGGAGACACTGGGTTCTACACGGCTCTTGGATATCATCATAGGATTCATCTCATGGTCAAGTAAATATGTCAGAAGCTTGTGAAGCCACATTGCTTTGCATACTTACTGCTATATACTCTGCCTCTGTGGTACTCAAGGTCACAGAGTTTTGTTCCCTGATGCATTAGGAAACCATGGCAAACTTCACGGTAAGACAACAACTGGATGTGCTCTTCCGGGCCATTGTACTCTTTGCTCAATCTGTATCGACATATCCTGCAAACTGAAGTTCACACTGGAGGCATCTCTCATGTCATATACAATTGTGCCTCGTATATATCTCAATACATGCTTTATTACTATCCAGTGAGTTTGTCTCGGCTGACTCATGGATTGACTAAGTACATTCACTGCATAGCATGAATCAGGCCTGGTGTTAACCGGATACATCAATGATCCAATCAGTTGTGGATCAATCTTGTCTGAATCATCATCATTCATTTTCTTCAAATCCATTACGGTGGTTTTGCATTCTGTTATACTGAACTTCTTTAATATTCCCACAGTATGTTTTTCTTGACTTAGGAAAATCTCATTGGTCCTTTTTCATACTTCTTGTCCCAAGAAGTGGTGCATCATACTCATATCCTTCATCTCGAAATCAGAAGTCAAAGCTTACTTGTATCCAACAACAAGGCTTTCTGAATAAGTCATCAAAATCAGGCTATCGTCACCAATACTGTAATAATATAGGTTTGGATCAACAACACTCTTTGGTAAAACCCAAACTCATCAAGAATCCATCCATCTGATATAGTTTCCAACTCAAGGATGGTAGAACAGAGGGAAGTGTATCGGGCTTATTGGATCAAGTGTCTCATCATAGACAACTCCCTCTATTTGTGAGAAACCTCTGGCTATAGATCTCGTTTTGTATTTCTCGACACTTCCATCAGCTGCATGTTTGATCTTATAGATCCACTTGGAAGTTACCACAGATTTCCCTGAATAATGTCTTATACATCAATCTTTAAGATATATTGGTATTCTTTTGTTATGACATCTTGCCATACTTGTTCTCTTGTTGCTTCTCTAAGACAAGGAGGCTCAACATCAATAAGGTGGCTCATGATTGAAGGATAGCTCGAAAATCTCTTTTTATTTCTTGGGATGTGCCTTGAGAGGCTTGTATGTTTCTTTGCCTCTTGCAGAGTGAGCCTAGGTAGGGATTTTGTGCCCCACTGTAATATCTCTGAACATATCCACTGGATCAACTGGAGTAATGTATGTCTCCCTCTGAATTGTTGAAGGGGGAGAATGGTATTTGTCTTACTGTCAATCTCCATCTGAGATTTTTTGAATCTTTGAAAGGCTTTCTCTCTTACAGGGACAACGTTTCTGCTTGTTCTTGTATGATGAACATATTAAATATGGTTTGGACTCCCGTACCAGGGATAATGGTCCAAATCTTTGAGAGCTCCCATACTAGGAATAATATCCTTCATTTATTTGAAAAATGCAATCAACTATAAAATAAGAGATCAATCGATTTACCTAGTTGTAGTCATGTCCTTTTAGAGGAAGTACTTCTCCTCTCTCTTCTCTTCACTCTTTTGAGGTGGATCCGGATCAATGTCAGCGGTGGAAGCATATTGTCTTCCCTTCTTTCTGGTTGGACAGTTCCTTGCAATGTGTCCATACTTGTCACATCTGAAGCACTGAAATTCCTAGACATCTCTTCTTTGATAGCCTGGATTGAATGAAGATTTTTCACCTTTAAATGTTTGCCTAGAATTTCTTTTGAATTTTCCTCCCTTCTTTGTATAAAGTGCAAGAGCGTGATTTTCTTCTGAGGAATCTTCCACTCCTCTATTTCTAAGTCTAAGTTCTTCTTGAGTGCAATCTATCCATAGACGCTCAGAGGTTGGTAGAGCTTCTCTTCCACTGATACTCTGAATGAAAGGCTCCCGTGATTTTGAAAGATTTTGGAGAGTGGTTAAGACAAGTTCTCTATCAGACATGATTTCCCCAATGGTCTCTAGTTGTTCTTTAATCTCAGATAACTTCATAAAGAAGAGTGCAACTATGTCATCCTTCGTCATCTTGGTACTTTGAAGTTGGCTCTTTAAGGTAAGAGCTCTGAGAGTGTTGTCACTTTCAAACATTCCTTTTAAAGTTTTATACTTATCATAGGCTGTCTTCAGATTGGCAATACAAGGCAAGAGGTGATCTCTTACCGAGTAGATGATTATTTTTCTTGCTTTGACATCTTTTTCTTTTCTTATCTTCTTCTCTATATCTATAGTTGTGTCTGGTAGAGTTTTAGTTGTTACATCCAAGAGGTCATCTTCTTCAAGGGTTGTTAAGGTTTAAGCTATTATTAGGTTTCTTTTCATTTCACTAAATAACAATAGCATAGATAGGATCACTGATAAATACACAATCACAAGAGACACATCATTTATCCCGGGAAACCCTCATGGGGGAGAAAACCCAGCAAAACTTCCTTAATATAGATAGCCAATACAATGCCAAGACAAATACATAAAGTCCTCTCCCAAGAATGCACCTCTCTCTCCCTCTCTTCTTTCTTCTCCAACTGCAGCTCCGAACTTGTGCTCTGATGAACAAGTGAGTGTGTGTCCAAATGAGACGCTAGCCTCTTTATTTATACAATCTGGCAGGTGACTTTTCACTGGCAGGGTCGACTTCTCAATCTAGGTGGTTATAACCACCTTTAATTAATCTGGGGGCCAACTTCTCATTCTGCCTATTACAATTAAGGTTTGACCAATCCACAAAAGGGGATTTGATCATTTACAATACCCGACATGATCAATCTGCAAAAGGGGATTGATCTAATGAATAATATATCAATAATAAATAAAATACTCTTTGCAGTTACATTATTTCAACACTCCCCCTTAACAAGAAGGGTATTCTACAACAACATCAGGTGAGAGAGAGGGCATCATCATCAACAACATCTTGGAACACTGACTGGCATATCTATAAATCATCGAAAGTTTTTCTCATCAGCAACATCGTCATTCACAATGGAATGAAATCATCATCTGCATCAATATGGATTAGTAGAAAACTAATACATCATCATTACAACACGACGTTGACACACTACACAACAATTAAGTTGGAATCTCAACACAAGAATTAAGATGGAATCACAACACAACAATTAAGCCGGAATCTCAACACAACAATTAAGCTGGAAGCACAACACTAGGTTGACATCACCATACAACAATTAAGCTGGAATCTCAACACAACAATTAAGCTGGAAGCACAGCACTAGGTTGGCATCACCACACAACAATTAAGCTGGAATCTCAACACAACACTACTCCCCATATCGAGGGAGGTCATTTCGAACAATACCAAACTTATCTTGAAAGTGCTCAAACTTTACACGAGATAGAGGCTTGGTCAACACATCGACAACCTATTCATCCGTGCTAACATATTGGAGATTTATGGCTCCTCTCTGCACCATGTCACGGATGTAATGGTATCGGATCTCTATGTGTTTCGACTTGTCATGAAATACAAGATTCTCTGTCATCTTTATGCAGCTCTGGTTATCACATAGGATCGTGGTTGCTTCCATCTCTAGGTCGAATAGATCAGTCAACAGCTTACGAAGCCATATGGCTTCACAACTGGCAGAACACGGAACAATGTATTCTGCTTCCGTAGTATTGAAAGCAATGCTTGATTGCTTCCTACTCTGCCATGAGATCATGGCTGATCCCAAACTGAAACAACATCCTGAAGTACTCTTCTTGTCAGAGACACTTCCAGCCCAATCTGAATCAATGTACCCACTCAATGTGAAATTATGATCTCCATCATAACCGAGACCATAATCTAATGTACCCTTAAGGTACCTCATCACATGTTTTGCAACAACTAGGTGAACATGTTTGGGTTCTACCAGAAACTGACTCAAGGTGTTCATGGCAAAACAGATATCTGGTATGGTGTTCGTCAGATACATCAGCGATCCAATGATCTGTCAATACAACGTGGCATCAATCAATTCTGACGAAGTGTCGACCAGAAGCTTCAACTTCGTTTCCATGGGTGTATTCATGGACTTGCACTCCAACATATCAAATCTCTTCAGGATTTCAACTACATACTTCCCTTGGTTAAGGAAGATTCTCTCTGGACTCTGCCATACCTCAAGACCTAAGAAATAATGCATTAGGCCAAGGTCTTTCATCTCAAATTCTGAGGCCAGCTTCTTCTTACATTTGGTGATGAGATTTTCTTCTCCAGTTAAGAATAAGTCATCCACATACATCAACAATATCACCAACTCATCATTCATAACCTTGAAGTAGAGGTTAGAATCAACTTTACTCTTGGTAAAGCCCAAGCTCGTCAGAAAAATGTCTATCCTTCCATACCAAGCTCTATGAGTTTGCTTCAACCCATACAGAGCCTTCTTCAACTTGCAGACATGAGTCTTCATGTCTTCAACTTCAAATCCTTGAGGTTGTTCTATATACACTTTTTCTTCGATGACACCATTTAGGAAAGTTGTATTTACGTCCATCTGGTGTAACTTCCACTTCATCTTAGCTGCAAGGGCTATGATGGTTCTGATCGAAGTGTATCTGGCTACAAGAGAGAATGTATTTTTCATAGTCAATGCATTCCTTTTGAGAAAATCCACGAGCGACAAACCTTGCTTTATACTTCTCAAAACTTCCATCAACAACATGTTTTATTTTGAAAATCCATTTGGAAGATACCACATCCTTGCTCTTCGGCTTGGGAACTATTTTCCATACATCATTCTTTATTATGGATTGGTATTCTTCTGTCATGGCTTCTTCAAAGCAGGTAGGCTCCTTCTCTAGGAGATCACACATCAAAGCCATATAACTAGAGAATGGCTTAGGTTTCTTCACCTGTCTCGTGGTTCCTTCGGGAACACCATATTTCTCTCCATCTTGAATAAGCTCCCTAGCCCAAGCATGCTTTCTCTTATGGGAGATAGTCATTTGAGGAGGTTCTTGGATTTCTACTATGTCATGATCTTCTAGAATTTCCTCATCAGAGGAAGCTATGACTTCCCTCACTGGTTCTGCAACTCTAGGAACCTTCCTCACTGATTCTGCAACTCTGGGAGCTACAGGTTCTTCTTCATATACTTCTTCAAGCTAACATCTTCTGGATTTATTGAGTGTTGCATCTTCATCAAAGGTCACATCCCTGTTGATCTCAACATGATGTTGACCTGGTATATAAACCATGAAGGCCTTGGAGACCTCACAGTATCCAACAAATATTCCCTTCTTTCCTGAAGGGTCCAACTTGTTTCTCTTCTCTTTCGAAATATGTACAAATACTGGGCAGCCAATTATTTTGAGATGGCTTACTTCTGGGTTCTTTCCGGAGAACATCTCTTCAGGGGTCTTGAACCCAAGTGCACTATGGGACAATCGGTTTTGTACATATACTGTTGTTTTTGCTGCTTCTGCCCATAAGCACACTGGAAGATCTTGATCATGGATCATGGTCTTCACTGCTTCCATTATCGTTATGTTCTTTCTTTCTGCCACACCGTTTTGTTGAGGATTGTAAGGAGTGGTGAGCTCCCTCTTAATCTCGACATCTTTGCAATAGTTTACAAACTCTTGGTGTATTCTCCTCCATTATCTTACCTGAGTATCTTGATCTTTCTTTCAGAAAGATTCTCTATCAAGGCTTTCAATTCCTTAAATGTACTGAACACTTCATCTTTTGATTTCAACAAGTAAACCCAGGTTTTACGAGAATAATCATCAATAAAAGATACATAGCATACATACCCATTGATGGAGGATGATGGCATTGAGCCACACACATCTGAGTGAATGAGTTTTAGTACTCCTTCTGCTTTGTTGTCTCTCTTTGGAAAGGGGTTCTTGATGTTCTTCCCTTGTGCACATCCATCACACACCTTCATGGTCAACCTTGAGTTCTAGTAGACCTGTGACTGCCTTGCATATATACGGTAATGCCTTGTAGTTGATGTGTGCTAATCTTCTATGCCAAAGTTCACATGGATTCTCAATGGCATGGGTCATGGCTGCTTCCGAGTGACCCTTTAGTTTATACAAACCACCTTCTTCTTTTCCAATGACGATTGCTTCTTTCAAGGTTTCTCCTTTAGCCCACATAAGAACTTCTCCATCTATAAAGGCAATTCTGAAGCCTTTTTTTTCTAAAGCTGATATGGAGAGTAGGTTCTTTGCCAAACCTGGTACATAGAGTACGTTCATCTTCATTGGAGTCCCTGAATTAAGCTTGTAGTTTGATTCTCCCATTCCCTTGATAGGGTATTGATAATCATCTCCAAGTGTAACTTTCTGAGAAAACTTATTTTTTGAAAGGCAAAAGAGAACATCTCTTTGACCTGTCATGTGCTTGGAAGCACCACTATCAATGAGCCAAGTGTCATCTCCACATGTTACCGATCCTGAGAGGGCCGAGATTAAGACATAGTCTTTAATTTGTTCTCTTAACATCTTTGCAGGTGGCTCTTCATCTTCAACTGCATGGGCATGATGTCTCTTATTTTTCCTCTTGTATTCTTCTCATCTGGCTGGGCAATGTCTCGCAATATGTCCCATCTTGTCACAATGGTAGCATTGGACAGATGAGTAATCTCTTTCCTTCTTTGTCCTTTCTTCTGGAATCTCTTTGGTTGAGATTCTTTATGACTAAATTTGTTTTGGGGGTGAAACTCTTTATGAGTTTATTTCTGGAAGTAAGACTTATTTCTTCCTCCTTTAGTGTGAATAGCTAGGACTTGATCTTTATCTCTTGAAAGTAAAGCTTCCCGATTGGCTACTCTTGATTCTTCTTGAATGCATTCTTCCCACATACTGTCAAATAATAGTTTCTCCTTTCTTGCACAAATGGTTTGGATGAATGCATCCCAAGGTCTCGAGAGACCATTAAGGGCCGTCATTATAAGTATGTCTTCGTCTATAGCATCTCTGATCGCTTCTAGTTGTTCTTTGAATTGAGATATTCTGGAGAAATATTATTGGTTTGATTCTCCTTTCTGCATCCTTGTATTCTTGAGATGAGTTCTTAGATTCATCTTCCGATTTATGTTCTTTCCTTCATATAGTCTGGTTAGGGCATCAAACATTTCTTTCGAAGTCTTCTTTGATGACACTTGAGAAATCAAGTGATCTTTGATCGAATCCACAATGATTCTTTTGGCCCTAATTATGTCCTTGTGGTGTTTTGCTTTTTCTGCAGCATCGGCTGGTTTTGGTACTTCTTCTTTGACGAATCTTGCTAGGTCATTCTCTTCAAAAATGAGACCAATCCTATACTTCCAGGCACGGAAGTTTTCCACACCTTTCAGCTTGTCAACACGCTTAGTGCTTGCGAATTTCTGGACTGGTGCTTTTGGTTTTCTGGTACTTTGTGAAAACTAGGGTTTCACTTTCCGGGAGATCTAGCCACTGAAAAGTTGCGCTGAGGATGCCAAAGTGATCCTTGAGGAAGGGCACACTTTTCTAGATGGTTTTGGGGTTGAAATACATCTCCAACAAAAAGCCCTAATTTGCATGTACGACAACATTGACGTTTTTCACTCTCTTGTGAAAGATGCTCTCTTCAGCTTAGCTCTAAAACCATGTTAAGGTTTAAGCTATTATTAGGTTTCTTTTCATTTCACTAGATAACAATAGCATATAGATAGGATCATTGAGAAATACACAATCACAAGAGACACATCATTTATCCTGGGAAACCCTCATGGGGGAGAAAACCCAGCAAAATTTCCTTAATATAGATAGCCAATACAATGCCAAGAGATAACTCAAACAAATACAGAAAGTCCTCTCCCAAGAATGTGCCTCACTCTCTCTTCTTTCTTCTCCAACTGTAGCTCCGAACTTGTGCTCTGATGAACAAGTGAGTGTGTGTCCAAATGAGGCGCTAGCCTCTTTATTTATACAATCTGGCAGGTGACTTTTCACTGGCAGGGCGGACTTCTCAATCTGGGTGGTTATAACCACCTTTAATTAATCTGGGGGTCGACTTCTCATTCTACCTATTACAATCAGGGTTTGACCAATCCGCAAAAGGGGATTTGGTCATTTACAATACCCGAGATGATCAATCCACAAAAGGAGATTGATTTAATGAATAATATATCAATAATAAAGAGAATACTCTTTACAGTTACATTATTTCAACGAGGGTGACTAGAAGCTTTGATTTCCAGGGGCTGAAGTTGCTTGCTCCATCAAGTCTATCTTCTACTAATGTACTATTCTTCATTTGACTAGTTTCTTCAAATACTTACCGACCAGATTTTGAAAACCTAATGATTAGGTTGAATTAGCAACCTTGGATTATAGACTTGTCCTATCAACTGAAGTGTATATTGGCTTAACAGGGCTGACCTCTTCTAAGTCATATTATAATTATTATTATTATTATTAGCAAGATTAGTTATCTTTTACATTTATTATTACTCATATTAAGGTGGGGCCGACCTGTACCCTTTACATAACAATTAGGGTTACAGATAGGTCTAACTCCTGAACAATATATAGCAAAGGATCTATACACCCACTAGGGGCACATCCATAGGGATGTCATATCTCTGGTTCATTGTATTACATAGAGAAACCAGATCTTCACACGTTCACCTATGCTTGTCCACATGCACGTCCACTCTACAAATCTTCATTCTCACGTGTGAAATTCCAAAGTGTTGCTCAGAGGAGGCTAATACATCATTTTCATCTATGTTCACATGACGATGCACCCAGCACTATGGGATTTCACACGTTCACCTTGTGCTCAGCCACAGACACGTCTAACTCAACAGATCGTCTTTCCCACTGGATAATCATCTAGAGTTCTTCTCATTCTCTGAATAGAGGAGGTCATCTCTACGTTCTTAGCTCTGTCTCAGGCATGAACCACGTACCCTTCTTAGGGTTTTCTTCTCAGGTTTGTAAGCTGAGAGAAAGACTCACATAGCTACAATGATCCACATCTCACAGGTTTGTAAGCTGGAGAATGTCTCACATAACTACAATCATCAACAATGTGAACATGAAAAAAAACTCTCAAAAATACAATAAAGATGAGATGAGTTATAAAATAACTCATTTAAAAAGTAGAGATAACTCTTAAGCCCAAATATACAACCACATACCATATCATATGTTTATATATGCATCTTCAAATAATAACTATATTGACGTCCGAATAAGAGAGAAAATCCAAAGGGATAGAGAACTAGGATTGAATGCAAAAGCCAAAATGCAATGTGTGATATTGTTGAAGTACAAAATAAAATAAAATGTCTCGTCAAATCAATCTCAAAACCTTCTCTCCTAATAACCCAAGTATATAACCAAATGGAATGTTTACATGTTAATTTCCAATAACGGTTATATTCACATTGGAATATGGAATAAGATCGAAAGGGATAACGAAATAAGATCGAGGTAGAGAGCCAAGAGGCAATGCGTAGAATTTTTGAAGCGCAAAATCAAAGAAACTCACCAAATCAGTCTTAAAGACAACATGAACATCCACAGTTACATGTATCTTGAAGCCAAAAAAATTCTTCCACCAAATCAATATCACCAAATCAATATCAATCATTAATGGGGATAAAAAAGTCAAGCGAAAATGTCAATTTGGTTGACATAATGGGGCAGTGGCATTACAAGAAAACGGAAAGTTTTAAGTTAACAAGAAGAGATTGCAGAAGTGGAGGGATGTTTTAATAGCTTAAAACAGGTCATTGGCCACAAAACCCTCATGCGTGGCGATAAGACCAGTCCAACTGATATACCAAATTTTACAAAGGTGGTCATGGATTGGAAACTATAACCAAGCACAGAGGATGGGTGGAGTAAGCACAGAAAAGCTAATAGGCAGTAGTCATGGATTGGAAACGATAACCAAGCAAGGAGGATGGGTAGGGTAAGCACAGAAAAGCCCATAGGATGAATGTGTAATAGCTCAGTGACAGGTTGATCTCGTCACCGGTAGCCTCCTTTAAAAGAGAGAATCGATATATCCCAAAGGACAGACCTACAAAATCACTAATTTTAAGGCCAGAGTTAGAGTGAGATATTCTATAAATATAGCAGCACAAGCCTGCATATTATGGCTTGCATTGTCTTCAACATAGCTTTGGTGGAAGCAATAGAACACTCAGTGTGGAATTAATCCCTACGTCCCTTTCAAGAGTGGTACATGTTTGGATTGGAGAGAAGGCACCGACGAAGGTTAATAACTTGTTTAAAAAGGGTCTAATTCAAAGCATGCAAAGAGAAACCTAGTTCTTACATGATTGAAGCAACAAATGAAAGAAATCAATTTAATGCAAATGCATTCAAAGCCCTGTAAATATCATAGAAACGATCAATCCCATTCAAGAGTACATGTTTGGATTGGAGAGAAGGCAACGAAAAGTTAAAAGCAATTCAAACTATACAAGATTGATCAACAAATGAAAGAAATCGATTATAGAAATTGCATTCAACGCCCTGTATATGTAATAGAAAAGATCAATAAAATAACTTCTGTGAAGCAAGAAATTAAGAACATGAAGCAAGTGTTCTCAAGGTCAAGGAGGTGAAACCCCTGTGACTGAGATCCAAATGCAACTCGAGAGCGGGAGCGAAATCGATAAAAACACAATCAGAAATTACTCCTTTTCATGAATTTTCGGTGCTTTATCTGTGCATCCATCAATGTGAACAAAATGTGTCAATGTCGGTTGATTGCCTTTTCGTAGCTTAAATTGGGACACTCAACTTCATCTAGATTCAACAAATCGCTACCTATATTACTAGGTCACCTTTATGTGACTACCATAAAAGTTCTTTGTTCTTAAAGTGACATTCAAAAAATATATTTATGTATTGCTCTTTTAAAGTGACATTCAAAAAATATATGTATTGCTCTTAAAGTGACATTCAAAATGAAACCATTATGTTAAAAACAATATCGGTTTCTTCAATAAACAGAACAAACCAATCTCCATGTATTTTATTTAGAACCGACCATAATAATATAATTTTCCAACTGTTTCTAAATGACCGCAGGTGCAGATACATTTGTATCACCACAAAGTTCTTGATGGATACACCATAATGATCAGCAAGGTCTGGACTCTGGAAATCCAAATTCATTACATGACGCCTGTGGAGGCAGAAGAAGATCAAAATTCATTATATTACACCCCAGATTGGGGTGAAACATCTGCTGCTATCTTTGATACACCCGATATATCTGCTAACATCTGATATATTGTGGAAGAAAGTGACGCTTGCCTGAATAAGACAGGCTAGATTGGAAGAGTACAAAAGAGGGGCCATATTGCACACGAATGGCCAATGTTTGATACTTTTCTATACCTGAGTTCTCAATTAAAACACCATAATGACTGGCAGGTCTACAGTAAATCTGAATTCATAATGTTAAACCTTAAGATGAAGAGGGAGATCACAAATCATTCCATTACACCTATAGGGCAAATTCATTATATTGCACTCACGGTAGGGGTGGAACATCTGCTATATCTGCTAACATCTGATATATCATGGAAGAAAGTGATGCTCGCCTGAGGAAGACATGCTAGATTGAAAGAGTACAAAGAGGGGCCATATTGCACAAGAGATACATTTCTATGCCTGAGCTCTCAATCAAAACACCACAATGACTGCTAGAGCTGCAACAAATCTGAATTCTTAATATTAAACCCTAAGAGGAAAGGGAGAACTCAAAACATTTCATTGCTCCTATAGGGCAAGGGAGTGAATTTGATACATCTGCTAACATCATGGTGAGCTTTGTTTACTGGAAGAAGAAGAAGAAGCATTTCTGTAGTATTATGCTATTTTTCCTCATCAAAGTCCCTGCAATCTGATATCAATGCCCATCCAATATCATGTCCTCACGCTCACATGTAGGAAGACCAGAAAACAGACAGACACGCTCGCTTGAAGAGTCCATCTTGAAGCTGAAAACCATGCCATACATCTAAGCGCCACTCTGAAGTATTGGAGACCATGGTCAATGCCAAAAAAGGAAGTCAGAGGCGAATAAAATACCGATTCATTAATTTCTTTACACTTACGATGAGGAATACAACTTGATATATCTGCTAAGCTTCAATTAGTATATGTAGAAGAAAGTAGAAGCACTTCTGTGGTGTTGTTAAGTTTTTCCCCATCAAAGTGCCCTGCAATCTGCTGATAATAATGCACCTCCCAT
>JZKD02S1679841.1:0-12390 GCA_000966675.3 Picea glauca | reverse complement strand
TGCCCTCAACAAACTTACCATTAAAGACAAATTTCCCATTCCCGTCATTGATGACCTCTTGGATGAATTGAGTGTCGCCCATTTCTTTACTAAACTTGATCTTCGTTCTGGCTACCACCATATATGTATGAAAGAGGCAGACATTCCCAAGACTGCCTTTAGAACTCATGAGGACCACTATGAGTTTTTGGTCATGCCCTTTGGCTTGTGTAATGCCCCCTCCACCTTCCAAAGCCTCATGAATCATGTCTTCTGTCCTTTTCTCCATCATTTTGTCTTAGTTTTCTTTGATTATATCCTCATCTATAGAAAAACCTGGACAAACCATCTTGCTCATGTGGATCGATTTCTCCATCTACTCTCTCAACACCAACTTTTCCTGAAACAGTCTAAATGTGCTTTTGGCACCTCAGAAGTCAAGTACTTGGGTCATCTGGTTGGCAAGGACGATGTCAGGGTGGATCTTAAAAAGATTAAAGCTATGCAAGACTTGCCTCACCCAAAGACTCTCAAAAGCTTGCATGGATTTCTGGGCTTAACAAGTTATTATCGCAAGTTTGTTAAAAATTATGGAAAGATTGCAGCACCTCTCACTGCACTCCTAAAAAAGAACTCTTTCACTTGGACTCCAATAGCTGCTCAAGCTTTTCAAACCTTGAAGATGGCCATGTGCACCACTCCAGTCCTGGCCCTTCTGGATTTCACAAAGACCTTTGTCTTGGAATGTGACGCTTCAGGGAAAGGAATTGGTGTTGTCCTTATGCAAGAGGGTTGGCCTTTGTCCTTTACCAACAAGCAACTGTCTGAAAGAAATCTGGGCAAATCAATCTATGAAAAGGAAATGTTGGCTATTCTCCATGTCGTTTATCTGTGGTGTCCTTATCTATTGGGGCAACGCTTCCAAATTAAGATAGACCATCAAAGCCTCAAGTATTTTCTGGAACAACGCATTTCCTCCCCGGAGAAACAAAAATGGGTGACTAAGCTCTTTGGATATGATTATGAGATCATTCACAAGAAAGGCAAAGACTTCCTGAAAATATGAAGATGACAGATCCATTTTTTCTCTTTCCTTCATTGTACCAGATTGGCTCCAAGCCATTCGCCAGGAATGGCTACACGATCCCAAAAGTTTGCATTTGATCCAACAATTGCAGTCCAATGCTCCAGCTTCCGCAGGGTACTCTTGGCTCCGTGATGAGCTTCGATACAAAGGTCGTTTGTATTTAAGTAAACAATCAAAACTTAAATCCATGGTACTTTCTGAGCTTCATGCTACACCCACAGCGGCGCACTCTGGGTTTACCAAAACCTATGACAGGGTCACACACTCTTTTTTCTAGGATGGTATGAAACAAGACATTCGTAATTTTGTCGCTGAATGCGATGTGTGTCTACACAACAAGGGAGAAACAGTCAAATCTTTGGGCACACTACAATTGCTTTCAATCCCACCTGCTATTTGGAGGGATATCTCTATGGATTTTATTACAGGCTTACCCAAATCAAGAAATAAATCAGTCATCATGGTGGTTGATGATCGCCTTTCCAAGTATGCTCACTTCTGTGCTCTTCAACACCCATTTACCACATCCACGGTGGCTCAACTTTTCATGGATCATATCTTCAAGCTTCATGGCATGCCACATTCTATTGTTATGATCGCGACCCAACTTTCACCAACAATTTTTGGCAAGAACTGTTCAAGCTACAAGGCACCCAATTGCATCTTAGCACAACTTATCATCCCCAGACTGATGGTCAAACATAAGTTTTCAACAAGTGTTTGGAAACATATTTGAGGTGTTTTGCCTTGGAAAAGAAAAATCAATGGGCTCAATGGTTACCCCTAGTTGAATGGTGGTACAACACTTCATACCATATAGCTACACGCATGACTCCTTTTGAAGCGGTATATGGATAAAATCCACCTTCAATTCTCTCATACTTACCTGGTGTCTCGAAGGTCCGGGCGGTTGACCTAACGCTCTCAGTTCGAGAGGCTATTCTTCACACCCTCAAAGAGAATTTGGTCATGGAATAGAATCACATGAAGCAACAAGCAGATCAAGGTCGCTTTGAATGTCAATTTGCAGAAGGGGATCAAGTGTTTCTTCGACTGCAACCTTACAAGCAAAATTCCCTCAAGGCCGAGCATTGGTAGAAGCTTGCGCCCAAATTTTATGGTCCTTATACAGTTCTCAAGCGTGTGGGACATGTGGCCTATCATTTAGTGTTGCCCAGTCATTCTAAGCTACATCCTGTTTTTCATGTTTCATGCTTAAAGAAGGTGATTGGAACCAAGTGCCAAATTCAAACCAACCTTCCCGAGTTAGATGAAGAAAGATCCATTTGGCTACAACCACAAGCAGTTTTGGACCAGCATGAGCGTTGCCTGCATCAGAGAACCATCAAGGAAGTGTTAGTCCAGTGAAAAGATACAACTCCTGCAGATTCCACTTGGGAACCAACTACCATTTTGCAACAATTTCCACATCTCAAGCCTTGAGGATAAGGTTGTTTTTAAGGGGGAGGACATGTTACGGTCCTAACCCGCACATAGGTAGAACAATATATTCGGATGTAATAAAGGTCAACATTAATAAGGCCTTGCAATAAAATATAATAAGTCGAATGTAAGAAGACCTAATAGAAGCTTTTGCTTCTAGAAGGATCTTCCTCTAGATGCTTATTTTGATAGACATATTTAGTATAAATAGGAGTCGAGGGTATGAGAACCTTATCTTGGATATTATTGTAATAGAGCTCTGCTCGACTGGAGGTTGCCCCCTCAAAGAGGCATGTGAACATTGCTCTTAGAATCAAAGTGTTATTTCTGTTGTTATTCTTATATCATTTCAGTGTTATTGTGGTGATTGTTCTAGTTATATTGCTGTGATTCTGCCATTTCTAGCATTTTATTTCTGTTCTGCATACTTTTTATATATGGTATATTACATTACCCTCAGTAGAAGCATGAGTAAATTCTTTCTCTTCCTCATGGGATTGGAAACCTTCATTAGGATCCTTCTCCTCAACCTCTTGTTGGTCGATGACTTGTTCCCTTCTTTCCTGGAATTTACTAACAAAGTTTTCAAGGGAAACTAATCTTTCCAGATTAAGAGCATCTGGGGTATCTTTGGGGTCATCAACTTCAGTTTATGGAGTAAAAAGTTGTTCTCACTTGAACAAGGAGATATTTGCCTCGATTTGTATAGCCATGAAATAAGCTTCTTGGATTGATCTTGGCCCTTTTTTTACTGAGGAGAAACCCTAAATGCACTAAGAGTGCATTGGTATAGAGGTAAGTGATGTACTTGTCTTCAGGGTGATGGATTCTAGGAATTTGGTGTAGTAAATTATCAAACCTAGTATGGAATTCCTTGACAGTCTCATTCTTAGTTTCTTTCATGTACTCGAGTCTTTTTATTAGTATGTGGATATCTTCTATTTTAATATTCCACTTCTGGAGAAAGGTTTCTTCCAATTGGTCCATAGATGTAATGCTAGCATCAGGGAGACTGTCATACCATTTCCTAGCATTTCCATGAAGATTGGCATAGAAAAGTTTCATCGCCAAATCTTCAGCATCATCACTGATAGGGTGGAGTTGAAAGAAAGCCCAAAAGTTATCCATGTGATCTTCTGCTATAACCCCATCATTACCAGTGAATCTAGGGAGCCAATTTTTATATCTCGGAGGAATTTGTCAAGGGTAACCCATAATTTTACTCATATCCAAGGGTTTAAAATTATGTGGGTCCCATAGAGAAGCCATGGTTGTCTTTGTCATTATTGGAGTCGCCAGATAATCCTTATAGGGATCATCAAAGGGAAAAGAGGGAACCACCCTCAGTGGAGTCGCGAGGTAAGCTTTGTGAAGTAAAGGATTTGGATAAAGGCTCACTGAAAAAAGTGTCGTTGAGGAATATTTATTCAGTGTTCCCCAACTGCAGCGCCAAAATGTTATCGCACAATCTGTACTTTCCCAAAGATCAAGGCAAGTGTATGCAATATTGGCGTAACATGGGGTGACCTATCACTGTCACCTTAATAGGAAACCCCTTTCTGTTTAGGAGTATATCAAGATTACCCCAGGGGAGACGTCCTCGGTGACCTAAAGGGTTGATAACTAAAGCAATGATGAGAGAAAATCCCCCTCTCACTGGTCACTCAGTTCAAAAGGTCCTATTGGCCTTTAATGGATGAAGCAAATGGTAAAATGGAGTGTACTTGCCCATAACAAGACAACAATAAAATATAGCAACTTGCAAGTACAAAGATATGATGTTAGTGGTTCTTAAGACCATAAACCTTAAAGAAGTAAGCTAGCTGATATGAATTTGCAGTAATGAAATATTTTATAACAACAATTAATATTATATAACAACGACAAGAATTATACCTTGAAAGTGCTTGAAAATGACAAGAAGAAATAGCTTTAACCTAGCGGAATGATAAAAGTTTGTCACAAGCAAGTTTGGCAATGTCTAGCTAGCAAAATAAGTTACTTTTCCAGAGAATTTGCTACAGTTAGATGGCTGTAGCAACCTTTTGCAACAACAACATATTCTAGTGGTCAAAATTGCAAGAAAACACCATGCAAACTCAACACTTATCTACTAGATTGAATGGCAATTGTCATAATTGATTTCCGGATGATGTAAGTGTGAGTTATGTAGGTGAATGGGGCAATTTGGATTGAATTAGTATGGTTGTAGCAAAGTTTTGCAACAACAACTTAGCTAAGGATTTAGTCTAGTTTAGGGTTAGCAAATGGTTAGTAAAAGCTTCAAGGATAAAGATTTGAATGTTTGTTTGATAAATCATCCACTATAATGAATAGACTAGTGCCTTTTAGGGTTTATGGAGTCACAATAGCAGCGAAAAAAAGTTGGAGCAAAGTAGCAATGATAATACTATGTCAAAGGAGAAGGGATGAATGGAGGAGGTGTTGGTTACCCAAGGCCTCAAGCATCCAATTCCTAGGGAGAAACTTGCTAGAAAGTAAGGGATCTTAGGCCCTAGCGAATTTTTCCTTCCTTAGACTATTGAAAGAAAATAATGCAATATGCAAGTAGAGTAAGACTACTAGAGAGCTAGCAATTTAGGGCTCTAGTAGCTACTTCTTAAACAAGGTGCACTTCAGAAATTTAAACAAGTGGAAAACTATAGAGAGAAAGAAGTAACTTATGTTTCTCTCTTAGGGTTTAAACAAGAAATTTCACAATCTTTAACATGAACCAAGTAAAATTTACCACAAGCATTCATTACATAAACAAATTGCATATTTTCTACTTACTTCACTAAGAATAATCAAGCCAAACCCTAGTTGAATATCTTCTACAATGAGAAATAGCCAAAATACACAAAAAATTGCCTCTCCAAGAAGTTGTGCACTAATTAGTTCAGCCAATAACCCTTAAAGAGGGTCTAATTTCAGACCACACCACTTGTGTGATGAGTGATGATGAAAAAATGAGAGTAATTTCTCTCTTTTTATACAGTTTCAATGACCTTTAATTAAAATTAGGTCATAAAAAGGCTGACCTGGCCAAGTTACATTAAAAATCTAATTTTTACATAATTGAAAGTAATTAAACCCTAAGATCATTTCCAAGGGTGACGCCATTCCCTTCTAGGGTGACGTTGATCCCCTAGGGTGGAACGTTCAACCCCACATGTAAAATGTTTGGCTTCCAAAGGACCTGTATGATGCCACACGTGCCAACCAACACATAATTTCCCTCATAAATGCACACACCACAACTCTGGATGACGACTAGGGTCAAAATGATGACGTCATGGGTTCTCAAGGGTCAACATCCAGGTGGAAGGGAAATATCCTCCTGGGTCTAGGTCTGTTAGAGTGTCTCAAGGGAAACACCCTTCTTCTTCCTAGTGCAAGTCTCTAGTGTCTTTATGCCCCTGGTCGGGGTCACAACATCCATCTGTTGGGCTTTCATCTCCATGGAGGTCTGAGCTAATAGTTCCCACATATGTACATGTCCACCGGGAAAAGCCCTGCAAAAACAACAAGTACGTCCTCCAGGGGTTCGTAAATTCACAGGGATCATAACAATGTCAATCAAATATAATAATCAAATTACCCAAACATGTGCATCAAACCTCTCTTTACCCAAACAAATTCTCAAAGACACTATGCAGTTTAACAAGTCAAGTTTGGAGAAGGTATCAAGGTGTCCTATTGGGCTAATCCTCCTTAAGTTTGGGGTGTTTCCCAGGTGAGAGCCAATCTAGGTCATGTAAGTGTGTGTGAGGTGGCATGGGGTAAGTGTTTTGGCATGGGGTGCAATGATAACAAGGAAATGTAAATATTACTTGTGGGTGCCTCTGTAGAGGGCGAGTTGCACTTTGTCATAGATGCCATTCTTTCCTAGCCCATTCAATGCCTTTTATTCTTAGCTTTATTTCTTTTTATCTTTTTCTTTTATGCTTCAAGGGAAGAGTTGAGGGACATTGTCCTAGCTTGGTGACCAGAGGTGACAACGTTACCCACAAGCATTTCATGGAGATGAGAAGGTTAGCTCGTAATGAGACCCCCTTTCTTTTGGMTATGCCACCAAGAGCCACTACCTTGGTTCGGTGACCAGATAGATGGTAGTGTCATACCAATACATACCCATGTTCATAATAGGTCGCCTCATGATGATACCTCCCATCCTCCAACTAATACCTTGAGTGTATATTTATCTTACAGGTTCCCTTTTCTTACTGAGAAGCCTTTTACCGCTTTCTCGAGAATCACTGGGTGAAGCATCTCAAAGGTTTCATTTTGGATTTTAACTCTTGCCAGCTACTTTTACCCTCTAGGCCTTTATCCCCTTCTTCCCACAAGGCAAGGTACAACCCTTCCTAGTGTGGCAAACCCTAGAGAGAAAGAAGTAACTTATGTTTCTCTCCTAGTGTTTAAACAAGCAATTTCATAATCCCTAACATGAACCAAGTAAAATTTACCACAAGCATTCATTACATAAACAAATTACATATTTTCTACTTACTTCACTAAGAATAATCAAGCCAAACCCTAGTTGAATATCTTCCACAATGAGAAATAGTCAAAATACACCAAAAATTGCTTCTCCAAGAAGTTGCACACTAATTAGTTCAGCCAATAACCCTTAAAGAGGGTCGAATTTCAGACCACACCACTTGTGTGATGAGTGATGATGAAAAAATGAGAGTAATTTCTCTCTATTTATACAGTTTCAATGACCTTTAATTATAATTAGGTCATAAAAAGGCCGACCTGGCCAAATTACATCAAAAATCCAATTTTTACATAATTTAAAGTAATTAAACCCTAAGATCATTTCCAAGGGTGACGTCATGCCCTTCTAGGGTGACATTGAGCCAATAGGTTGGAACGTTCGGCCCCACATGCAAAATGTTTGGCCTCCAAAGGCCCTGTATGATGCCACACATGCCAACCAACACATAATTTCCCTCATAAATGCATACCCCAACTCTGGATCAAGACTAGGGTCAAAATGATGACGTCATGGGATCTCAAGGGTCAACGTCCAGGTGGAAGGGAAAGATCCCTCTGGGTCTAGGTCTGTTAGAGTGTCTCAAGGGAAACATCCTTCTTTCTTCCTGGTTCAAGTCTCTGGTGTTTCTCTTCCCCTAGTCGGGGTCACAACATCCATCTATTGGGATTTCAGCTCCATGGAGGTCCGAGCTAATCATTCCCCCATATGTACCTGTCCGCTGGAAAAAGCCCTGTAACAACAAAAAGTACGCCCTCTAGGGGTTCGTAATTCACAGGGATCATAACAATGTCAATCACATATAATAATCAAATTACCAAACATGTGCATCAAACCTTCCTTTACCCAAACAAATTCTTAAAGACATTATGCAGTTTAACAAGTCAAGTTTGGAGAAGGTCTTAGGGTGTCCTATTGGGCTAATCGTCCTTAAGTTTGGGGTGTTTCCCAGGTGAGAGCCAATCTAGGTCATGTAAGTGTGTGTGAGGTGGCATGAGGTAAGTGTTTGGGCATGGGGTGCAATGATAACAAGGAAATGCAAATAGTACCCATGGGTTCCTCTGTAGAGGGCGATATGCACCTTGTCATAGATGCCATTCTTTCCTAGCCCATTCAATGCCTTTTATTCTTAGCTTTATTTCTTTTTATCTCTTTCTTTTATGCTTCAAGGGAAGAATTGAGGGACATTGTTCTGGCTTGGTGACCAGAGGTGACAAAGTTACCCACAAGCATTTCATGGAGATGAGAAGGTTGGCTCGTTATGAGACCCCCTTTCTTTTGGCTATGCCACCAAGAGCCACTACCTTGGTTCGGTGACCGGATATATGGTAGTGTCATACTGCTACATACCCATGGTCATAATAGGTCGCCTCATGATGAGACCTCCCATCCTCCAACTAATACCTTAAGTGTTTATTTATCTTACGGGTTCCCTTTTCTTATTGAGAAGCCTTTTACTGTTTTCTCGAGAATCCCTGGGCGAAGCATCTCAAAGGCTTCATTTTGGATTTTAACTCTTGCCAACTAAATTTACCCTCTGGGCCTTTAGCCCCTTCTTCACACAAGGTAAGGTACAAACCTTCCTAGTGTATCAAACCCAATGCCCGAACAAAGGTAGGGAAAATGAGAGGAGTAAGGATGGAAATTGGTAAGTATGGAGGGAATGGACGATGACCTTTCATAGACCCACCCAGTGGAAACCCATTCTAAAGGGAGATCAACTTAATAGGGCATCATGTCACCCTTTCGGGTATGAACAAGTTAAAGAGCATAATTTCCAAGCAAACATCATGAAATGAAGAAGAATTCAATGCAACATATTCAAGTGCTTCAATAATCGAAGTGACACATACCATGATACCCAGACTCATTACCTCATGGAGCAAGACTTATTGCTACTTCAGGACCAAGTTGGTGGGATGGATATTGTTGCTGATAGATAGGTTGAACTGAAGAAAAGAGGGGCCTTGCAGGGCCGTGCTCAAGTCATCTGGCTCTTGACACTCCATGTCTAGGAGCCGTGGGCCTCGAGACATGATCTCCTTAGTTATCCCCAAGATAGGGGATAATAATGACTATTCTAAATCTTTTAAATGTGCCCGTGAAGATGTTTAAAACTTAGAAGATTCGAAATATAATGTTAATTTCCAATAATTTTTGTGGGGAGATACTTGCGCTCGATTAAATTCTCTAGAAAAATGGAAAATGGAATATTTTAGGTTACATTTGGGGAAAATTTTAGGATTTTACCAATAGATAGCAACACTTTCTTGTGCATGATAGAGGCTTTTAAATATCTTGAAATGTCTTAAGTGGGAGCAGTTTTGTGCATTTTGTTTCGCTAGTAGATTTGTTGTTTTTGTGGAGGTCCGACATAACGAAGAATGTTGGCAAGCATTGTGATCGCAAACTAAGCGCATAACAAGTTAAATACGAGAATAAAAGCAAATTCTCGTCCGTTCCAACCGCTCATTGTAATAGCAGATTGAATGGAACTCTATCGAGCTTCCTTTACCCATTGACAACCAAACCCTGGAAAATATAGATTTGGCAAAGAAAGAGTTTGTGAAGGTGATATACCTAGTTGAGATTCCAAACCTTGGACCTTGAATCCTTTGTAATGCTTGAATACGATGACCTGCTATAACTCCCAGAATTGTTGAATTTTAAGCATGTTCAACTTTATTAACTTTGTTCACCATTTCATATTAGCAGAAGCATAACTGAAGCATAAACTATATAAAATAACTGTAGTATATAACGAGGATCACAAGAAGAAAACCATGCACAAGATACACAAGAATTTATCCCGGGAAACCCTTTTGCACAAGGGAAGAAAACCCAACAACCTTTTACTAGAATATTTGTCCAAGGGAAGATACAAGAGCAAAATAAGAGTAGCGTTACAAATCCAAAGATAACGCACTAGTCCAATATAAAGAAATACACAAGAGAGAAACATGTCCAAGTGATGCTCTACAAATGAGAGATATCTCTCTTATATATACATGTCCAAGGTGTGAACTGTCACTTCTAAGTGGTGTCTCTAGCAGGGGCCGAATTGAACCTTTTGTCTTCTGCGCTAATATTGGGACTTCTTCTTTCTCTTGATGTCACAATGAAAGGTCTCCACCATCATGTCACACATGGCTACAACCAATGTGCACATGTCCTACTCTTCCAGGGGCTACAACCCACTGAAGAACGATGGGCTATGACCCATAATGTCCCAACCACATGGGATACAACCCAAGGGTTAATGGGCAACAACCTAGTAGAATATCCCAACCACATGGGCTACGACCTGTTAGCACCATGATTTAGATAGCTAAGGTTATAGGTTTGTCAACAATTTGCAAATTCATGCATGTTAGCACCCATATTGTTTTTATGCCTGGCATCATCTAACATCTCCAAGGGTTAGTTTCAAAAGGAAGGTTTTTATTTATTATTTCCATTTCCATTTGCAACTCTACGATGAAAAATTTGTTGCGCATTGCGCAGAGCGCTTTACCGTGCAAAGGATTCTGTTGCGCACTGGACTTCATCGCGCATAGGATGTTACCGCTCAATGGATTTCGTCACGCAGTGGGATGTTGTTGCGCATAGGATGCTTTCGCGCAGTGGTTTTTGTCGCACAGTGGGATGTTGTCGCGCATAGGATGATTTCACGCAGTGGAATTCGTCGTGTCGTGGGATGTTGTCGTGCATAGGATGCTTTCACGCAGAGGATTTTCTTACGCACATGCTATAGGTCGCGCTGCGCAAATTACTGGTTTAGTGGTTAACTTCAAAATCAATTTTTGACCAATTGGAGAGGAATTTTGAAAATCACTAAGAGGTTTTTGTTGAGGACAAGACACATAATAAAAACCTCTCTCCAATTTGCAAAATGTGTCGCGGATTGGGAGATTAGAATGAATCTTTGAGCCCTATTTTTCAGCTTTCATGATTTCCTATTTGAGACATGTTTTTGAGACACATATTCCGGCCAGATGGAGATGAATTTCAAGAAACCGAGAGAGGTTTTTCTTTATAATGAGATTAAATACAAAAACCTCTCTCAGTTTCTAAAAATAATTTTTTTATCAGTGAGATACGATGTCATATTTAACGCCTATTTTACCAGTTTGATGCACATTCTGCTGCATTTTTGTTGTAGGTTATTGTTGCGTAGCAGACATGCTGTGTAGAGATGACAGAGTGACCAACAGTGAAAATGATGGCTCATCACAACCATATGGTCGGATTTGGATCATGATCAATGATTGTAAATAATATTTCGGTTACGATTATGATTTGGCAAAGTCGAGTATTCTATTTTTAGTGAATCCGTTGAAGTTGTTGTTCTCTTTCAAATAAAATGGATCCATGATTCTAGGAGAGAGTAGCTTGACCCTAACAGCCAAGGGTGACATTAGCTTTCTATATAAGGGGATCATTTTTTATGTAAACATGGTTGGTTGGCAATTTTAAATAACAAATGCTATTGTAAGAAGTCTGAGTGTTTTTTTGACTGAAACTAAATGCAAAGGTCCTGTGTTTTGATGTAAAGATTATAGTTCTGATAGGTTGATGTAATGTGTTTCTTTCTCTGCATATGTGTTTCATGTTATCTCCTATTTCATATTTCATATCATCTATTTCAGAACGAAATTTCGAACCTGCGGATTCGTTGTACCGCGCCCCTTGTTTGCGCCACTTAGACAAAATGTTTTCCTCTCAAGATAACTCCGAATTCATCCACAACAACGCTCTTGAGTTGTTTCCTATGTTTTTTCTCTCACCACACTTTACAGTTTACACTGAAGGCTATTGCTCACCTAGCCTTTCCGTCTTGAATCTAGTCACTGAGTCATTTGTTTCGTCTCTTCCTCAGACCGACTCCATAGATCGAGTTTTACTTTTCTGCACCAATATAACCATAAACATTTTATCATCGGTGTTAAATCTAGCCATTGTTTGCAAACCAATATCCTACGCGAAGACCGCACCATTTCTGAGAGATCCCTCTCTAGATACGAAAATCTGGTTTCGGGTCTCAATGTTGGTTGAAAAAGTTACCTTCGTTGTCTGTTTATCAACCGAACAGATTTATGGAGTGCTAACATTCTGGCGTCGTTGCCGGGGACAAATTTGAAAATTTTCCCTGGGAAGAACGACATTGTTTTAGTTCTAAGGTCTGAGAGCAACAGACACTTAGGCACATATTGGCTGTATTTATGCTCTAGCGACTCCACACATCAGAAAATCAGTTGAAGGTGATTCCACTGGCAGAAGAATCCAGAGCTAAAGTTTCCATGGCGACTCCAATCAAGCTTCAAATGTGATTCAAAGACTCCACTGGAGAATGAGACCCGTTGATACAGATATGGAAGAG
>JZKD02S1679840.1:2437-17383 GCA_000966675.3 Picea glauca | reverse complement strand
CACAAGGCACTTGACAACTAGAAGTGATGTCTATAGCTTTGGTGTTGTGCTCCTTGAGTTGCTTACTGGAAGACGGTCTGTGGATAAGACTAGACCAAACAAAAAACACAACTTGGTAGATTGGGCTTGTCCACTTCTAAATGATAAGCGGAGGTTGCTACAGATTATTGATCCTAGGCTGGAAGGACAGTATTCCATGAAAGGTGCCCAGAAAGCTTGTATCTTGGCCTATCATTGCCTTAACCAAAATCCAAAGGCAAGGCCTCTAATGACTGATGTTGTTGAGACATCGGAACCTCTACAAAATAGGAAGGATATGGTGAATGCTTCCTTAATGTATACTTTAAATAATGGGTTAGCAACATACAAGATGCATAATCGTTTGAAAGAAAATTGTAGTAACATCAATGGTTGTCATGTTCATAATAATAATTCTCCTGCTCCTAGGGATTGACCTGCTATCTGCAGAGTTAGGTAATCGTGATTCGAATGTGCACAAGTAATCTTCAAGGCATCCATCAACATAAGTGGAAGTTTCTTGGATTTGAAACTCGTTATTCTTTTCTTGAAAGGGTGATCCAAATCTGTACAATCTTTGTGAGTTGTTGTAATAAAATAATCATTCCTATCTAATAGTGCCATCTTGACAAAATACTAGTAGTTTGTAATGGCTTTGAAGATGTACATAGTCTTATTCCTTTTTGGTTCTTTGGATTGCATGTTTTTTACATTACAGCCGCAACAACTATTGACGATGGGCGATGGCCCACCAAGTGGATCACTGCAATAATAAATGTAACTTAAAAATACTTGAGAGATTGTCACAAACAATACCTAGAAATCATAAATAATGATAATATACCTTTGATCGTGGTAAGTATTATCTCTATTGATCGCGTTATCAGAGCTCTAGGAGGGAAGTGATCATCGACCGCTCTATGCACAAAGTAGTGAAGAAATGAAAACAAAGTAATAGAGCGTTATCTCCATTTGAGAGTGGTGAGGATCATAAGCTCCATTCTCTCAATTGTTCTAGCTTCGAAAACGTATTTAGCATCTTCAATCTGCATATGGTATAATAACAATTTAAATCCGATTGCCAAACGTAAAAGGAAAATAGAAAAATCTCATGAAAAACCACGAAAATAGAGGAAATCTCATGAAAACACTTACTTGCAAGTCTAACAACAACGAAACATCAGTGTCTTCCATCTTTGCAGTCGAGGAAAAACAAGAGACTAATAGGAGCTGAAGCGTCCAGGCTTTCCCTTGCTGCATGCATACATACATATGATGACGTTGTTTATGTTAGTCACTCCTTCACTTTTCTTGGAACACGCAGAACAGGTGATGAAACAGTGAAAACGAAAAAGTATAGTCATGTAGGGTGAGGATGCGTGGCTTACAGGAATCTAGTAGCTGGAGAGGAACCGATCAAGGTAATTGATAGCCAGATAGGCGGTGAGAGGCCCAAAATTATAGTAAGCATGTACCTGTGGGTGATAAACAATTTTATATGAAAATGAAAATGAAAATGAAATGCAGTTGTATCATAAGGATAACTTCTGGAAAAGCAAACTGTAATGAAATGAGAAAAGCATACTGTAATGAAATGAAATGTATGCCGAAATAGTGAGGGAAAAGCAGACCGTAAACTCCAACAAACAAATTTAACACTGTAAGTAAAAATGCAAACAAATTTAACACTGCAAGTAAAAATGCCAAAGGATAATGCAACATTGTTTGGTGGAATTCGCAGAAGAATAGGTAGTCAAATGGTTGCAACAACAGAACTCACAGGGCATAGAGAGTTAGCGAAACCTCACTTCAGTCACAAATTATTCGGTTGGTTTTTCTCCATTGAATTTCAAAACCCGCACTTCACACTATAACACTAAGCTTCTTGCTAACACATTGTGTCAACAAAACAAAATCCATGACCTTCCCATCCTTTTCATGCTAGAATATCTAGGAACAACTCCGAGGATCGAAGCCGCGACCAAGTCAGATCTCCCCACTATCGAAAACAACACATTCAAATTGCAATATGGTGGAAAACAAGTGCTAAAGATGCCTCCATCTACACGCAACAACAAGTCTCCGATGCTTACCGAAAACCAGGAGAAGGAGAACAATGGCAATGCAGCAACGAATAACATATATTCTTCTCACCCAGAACCACATCCACATCATGGGAGCTCTAGCGTCAAAAGAAGGCCTACTCCCCCATGGACCCCTGGAACGCAACAACGGGAAGCTACCACGAAGGTTTTGAGCTCCTAGTGAAGGCCTCTTAAGGATCTAACCACACCGACTTCCGATACCGATTCTGGGTTGAAAAAAGGCGCACTAAGAGGGAATTTAGTCGAGAATATGTAGGGATTGAATCCTGACGAGCTCAAGCAGAGATTAAACGACATAGGTTCCATTGCCAGAGGATACATAAATGGGGACACGCCTGCGATGAGGGGGAGCTTGTCCCTGGAAGCTCCTAAAGGTTTCTTTGGGTTTCTCCAATCTGCAAAGCTCGTTTCCTCAACGGTCCAAAAGTGTAGCCTTACACTCATTGTGAGGCTCGTCGTCAGTAGGATGAGAGAGGATGGCATTCAAACCTCTGATCCGAAACCCTCGAGCCCATAACTCGTACCTCATGCAGATTCATATCCAGCTTGATGATAATCAAGCCATGTGATTTTGGAAGCGTGGACTTGGTTGATTAGTTCAAATCGTATGTAAAATGACAGTGAGTAATTGAGTCAAGGGTGGCAGTTGGAAGAAGTGAAGTAAACATTAATTAAAGCATTGGAAGAAGTGAAGCTGGCAATAACACTTCAAAGTTATGAGCCAATAAAATTGTAACAAATATATTTTTTATTTATTTTAAAATATATGAATTAAAACTTCCTAAGTTAAACATTATAATTTAAAAAAAAAATTAAAGTCAACCCTAAACTAATGTCAAATCAGCCATGAACTCATCGCTATAGTCCCTGGCCTTCCGACATGGACTAATAAAAAATGTTATTTTATATTTTTAAGGGTTGATCATGCTAAAATGAAATACTAGAGCAAAAATCTTTGAGAACTTTTTGTTGTTTGTCTAAATGACAGAACTAGTGGATAAGGAACAACTTTCCTTAACTCCTATATTACAATTATTTTTTTCTAACCCTCTCTTATTTAAAAAAAAAATGAAGTAAACAAAACAATTTTTTTTTAAATTCTATATTTAAAAATATTAAAATAAATAATCATTTACATTAAACATGTATTTTTATAAAATATACATATTATTTTTTAAGTGCATTATTGAATCATATACAAAACATAAATTAAGATGAAATTATAATTAGGTTTATGATTATATTTAAAAATATTAAAATAAAATCAAGAAATCTATAGGATAAGTATGTTAGATATTACTAAATTTTAAATTTAAAATATTGAAATAAATAATTATACACATTAAATATCTACTTTTATAAAGTATGGACATGGGATTTTCTTAGGGCATAGTTCCCCAAGTAAGTTCAAAATTTTGTGAAGGAAAAACACATTTTGCCAACAAAACAAGCTTTATTTTTATGGATTTGTTTACCTAAAACTTGCTTTCTTTTTAACAATTTAAGTTCTGAAATGAGATGTCGATTGACACTTACGCCCTAAACTGATATTGGAACTGAAGATCCAAGCACAGTTCTTGCAGTTGCTAACTCTAGTTAGTGGAATGCCACCCATCTATCCCTCTCGATTTCCTTTCCATCTCCCAATAAGTGTGTGAGGAAACCGGCCAACCCGCCAACAATTATAAGGATCAGTGCCTGAACAACATAGAGCCCACTAAGGAGCTTGAAGCTTGCGTTCTTTTTACCATTTGAACATATTTACAAAATGATTAGGTTTAACATCATTGAAAGATTATATTAATGTTGAAAATATGTTTGAATTTCAAGTCATCCATTGATTTAAAAAGAAATACCCCTCATTTCAAAGCCTAAATGGTGGTAAAAAATGAGAAATTAAATAGTGGCCAAAAGATATATATCTCTGACCCGATTACTATTGTATTTAGGATTTGCACAAGGAAGATAAGATAAAGCAAGGATCCAATGTGAAGAAACCTCAAGGCACCATGTATTGAGCTTAGAAGAATGTCATATAGACAAACAAAAAATGAAATGTTCCTCGATGAAGTGATTGAGTGGTACAGTGTTGTTCCACCAATAGACAAAGCGCAGACAGTTTTACCAATCCTTTGGCAAATGCAAAGTTTTTGAATTCAATCAAATATTGTGATTGTTGACTTTTGTATCACGAATGTGACCGATGACTTCCTCATTCCATACTTAACCACTTTCTGGATCGCGAGTTCACGAGCTGGCGGGTTCCATGCTTCTATTGTTCTGTGTCCTCCAAACAACACCAGAAATTCCGCGATATACAAATTGACAGCCAAACTCCCAGGCTAAGGAGCTCAGATTACAATTATATTATAAATTTTAAAGAAGCCTTAAAAAATATTTTAATTATAAAAATAAAAAAGATTATTTTATAATGAAAAAAATGATTTATTCTTATAATTAAAAAAAAAAAAAACATTTTAGTTTTTTATAAACTTTTAGTTTTAAAAAATCAATCATTAGTTATCCTTCTAAAATAAATAAATAAATATATATATATATATATATATATAATCCTCATTAAACTAACATTTGCTTTGTATCTTTGCCTTAGTTATCTCAGAATATCATACCAAATTTACTTTTCCCTCCCGGCTTTGACCATGTCAAGGTATTGAAACTTTTTCCCCTCAACGTACGCTACTCGAAATAGAAATCAAGGCGGGCCCATACCAAGATAACCAAAATGTGACATCCCATTCAAGACTTGATTCATTCCTGAAAACAACAATAGGTAAATGACTTGGTATTCTACACGTTCTATGGTTTTATGTTTTTTAATTCTTTTTATCAGTTTTGTTTAAAATTTGATTAGAAATTTTGAAAATTGTAAATTTTAGTGGTTGAGATCACATATTTCAGGTGTAAGGGTGTTTTTAAAAGCTTTCAAAAACAAAATTTAAGCAATGTAAAATAGTGATTTGACTAACAATTATATTGCTTAATTAAAATAATAATTACCAAATAATAATAAAAAAGAACATTTAGACTATGTCTATAAATACTCACCCAATCAACCAAAAATAAAATGCATAATAATAATAATAATAATAATAATAATCTATTTTTAAGGTCAAGCCCAAGCCAGAGACCAAATTGGTGTATAAGACCTCCTAACTGGTAAAGCCTACATAAATATACATACCCTACCCCTCTAAATTTGAACTTATAACCACTTATGAGGAAACACATATTCTTAACCAATTTATTTTAATTTTTTAATTATCAATTATAAATAATCTTATTTTAAGAAATAAAATCTCTCCATGAAAACAAAACCACCCCATACACTCTTTATCTCTACATCAAAAGTTATCTTTTAATATCTGATTGCTACAACCTTAAGAAAATGTAAAATAAAGTTGATATTTTATGGGAAATGCAAAATAAAAGTGAATTGTTGTTTTATTCATATTTCATTGGAAAGAGGCGGCTCCGCTCGACAAGCAGATATGGTGAAGAGATTTACGAGCACTTTTTGCGAAGTTAGTATTAGTGGGAATTGTATTGCACGCAATAAATACGATTGAAGAGTTGGGTAGGGTTTGGGATTCAGAGGCATAACCACACTTGTTCCTTTGTATATGAATCTCCTTCAATTGCTGGTGATCCTAGAGATTGCGTGATTTAATTTATTTCCACTATCTCGGAGTTTTTCCAAGTTGTGTAGCAGTTTGGGAAAAGCAAACCACGCAACACATAGGTAAGAAAAAGGATCTTGACATTTATATCGCGTGTGTTAAAAGCTGATTTAATTTATTTCCACTATCTTGGATATCTCAGAGTTTTTCCAAGCGGTGTAGCAGTTTGGAGAAGCGAATCACGCAACATACAGGTAAGAAAAGGGATCCTGAAATTTATATCGTGTGTTAAGACCTCATCAGAGTCATAGTCTGTCTGCTTGATACTAGTATTGTATTGGATTGTATTGTTTGTTGGTATTTATTTCTTGATTGAGAATAACTTATAAGTTTAGAAAACTTCAATGGAAGAGGAGGCAGAAACCCAAAAATGGAACACYCCACAATGTGAATGGCCATGATGAGCTTGAGGAGCACGTTGATGGCCTCATAAMKYTSAAYCAKGTACTCATTAAACGAGTCCATGATATCAYCGAGGAACARACTATTTTAACCGATCAGTTGGTTGAAAGGGGACAGACTGTGAAAGACTTAGAACAAGGAAAGAATGCGTTGGAATCCCTGGTGGGCAATCTGCAAAGTGAGATTGAATCTTTGAAAGAGGAGCAATCTGTTAGGTCTGAGAAAACCCATTTGGAATCCCAGGTGGGCAATCTGCGTAGTGAAATTGAGTCTATAATAGAGGACAACATGTCTTTATGGACAGATAAAACCGAGTTGGAGAATTTTGCTAAGGCGCTGAAAACTGATATGGAAATGAAAGAATCCCAGTTGGAGAAACTTGTAGGGGAGAGGGATAACTTGCAAGGTGCATTAGATGATATCCCAAGAGCAGAGAAATCATTAAATGGCGAGAAGCAGGAACTCTTGGCTGCAGTATTGGAAGCAAAAAGAATCAACGAAGAGATCGTTAAACACAAGGAGGAGGCAGAGTTGGCATGGAAAAATGAAAAGGAGGTATTAGGTTATTCACTTGCAGATTCTTCCAGAAAAATTCAGGGATTGGAGGCTCCAATTGAAGCTCTGGAGGTCGAGAATAAACATTTGTCCAGTCAGATCGAGGTGATGCGAAGCCAATTGAATGTTGAGATTGAGACATTAAGTGGGTCTCTGTTGGAGTGTAGGAGGGTTGTGGATGATATAACCAGAGAGAAGGAGGAGCTTGAAATAAAGGTCGATGGAGAAAATAAACTAGTTGAAATATCATGCAAAGAAAATGAAGAGTTAAGAGATGAGATTGCATCTTTGAAGGAATTGGGGTTGAAAGATGTTGCTTTATTTTCTTTGGAAAATGGGAACGAGGCTCTGCATGCAGACTTGGTGAATGCAAAGGAAGAAGCCCAGAATGTGCAGATTGGAAACCAACAGATGAAAGAAGAAAATGATAATCTCCTGAGTCAGTTGGATGAAGCTATTAAGTAGCTATCGACAATGAAGGAAGAAAATGGTAGTCACCAAGCCCAGTTGGGGGAAGCTGTTAAGCTCAATTTACCTCATTAAAACCTACAAGAAAAATAACACTGAGACCAACCAACCAAAATGATGAAGATCGAGATATGAAAATCTGTAGTCCTATAATTATGTGCTTCATGGCCAAAAAAGATTGTGTTTCCATAAGGAAACCAAATGGTTGAACTACAAAAATCCCATGGAAAAGAGAAACCTATGGATCCATTACTAACATTTAGGTTATGGAGAAAAATTTGTATATCGCATTGAAGCTTTTTCAACAAGAGTGTCTGATACTCAATACAGTTTTATTAAGAAATAGTGCAATAAGCACCCCGAGAATTCTTCCAAACAGAGAACTTATCAACACTGGTTCTTAACAAAAAACTTATCAACAATAGCTCTTGTTTCCCATCCTTTTTAAGAAACTTCCATTACAAATCATGCAGTGATTACCTTTGTACCGTATTAACTTTTTAGGAAAAAAAAGGTCGACAATCAAAACATTGGTAAAAAACAATTATTAATTACTCGATGTGAGTTTCTGGCATTTGATCTATTTACCATGAAATCCTAGCACTCCGAACATCAAGAAAACCGAATACTCTATAGAAAAGAAAAATCACTGGCAGTGGACTCTAAATTTTTATTGGCAAATACATTTTAACTGTAAATAATACTTTCAAAATATCTCACTTGAAAATCTCCATGAAAAGAAACATACTCCATCTCATGATCAAAACATTAAAATACGAAATAATCCATAGCAACACAAAATACCGGACAATTCGCTCAAAATCCATAGAACTCTAAAAGCAATTGAAAATGGAAAACTGATGCAAAGAAATTTAAATAAAATCTCCATGATATTCATCTCTTTCCATGAAGAAACATTCAAACAAGAAAAAATTCGTAGAAACTACAAAATGACAAACAATCGACACAAAAGCCATGGAACTTTTACAACAAATTATGCAACAGAGGCATGGAAACCCGAAATCCGTCCCGAAGAACCCAAAGAATAAGCAAACTATGATGAACATTATATTTAGCCAGTTGGGGGAAGTTATTATCAGAATTGAAGGGTGGGCTTAATAAGGCTGCCATTCAGCTGAAAATTCTCTGCCAACTGGGGAGCTAAGAGTGGCAAGAGCAAGTAGAGGTCACCCGACAATAGTTACGACACGAAGGGGATGCGGAAAAAGGCTTCCAATTGCAGAGAACATGCTTCCATGCTTCCATTTCTTGGTTGTTCCTTTAGCTTTAATAGATTGACGTATCATGTATGCAAATTACAGCGGGATGGAGCAGCCATAGCGTGTGCTAAGGGATCCTGCATCCAAACCACAGTTGGACAATGCAGCTATAGCAGGTGGACACCGCAACAACAAACATAATAATATTTATAATTAACGAAACTTAGAATAGATTTAGCTAGCAAAAAATGCTAATACAAACATTCAAACTAATGCTAGCATTAATCCACTTTTGAGCAATGCATAAGAAAATATATGAGTATTAATCCAAGATCTTCATGAATTAAAGCACATTGGGAATAGCTAAGTTGGCAATAAGACTTGAGACGATGACATATAAGGTTTTTTTTTATTATATAGAAAATAATGTTTTTAGTTCTATAGTTCAAACAATAGAGATGATGCAAAAATTTATAATCAAAGGACATATTAATATGAAGTCAACAAATTATCGATTGTTGTAGTCCCTCTACGCCTTCGGCAGAGACTAATAAGACTAACCAACAATAAAGATGGATAGTTCCAAGAATAGAAATGCACATGATTCCTCCCTTTAAAAGGTACAAATGTAGAAGAAAACTTTTTTTTTCATTTAGAGAAAAATATTTATAAAAATATAAATCAAACTAGAAAGATATATACAATGGACCTTATATCCTCTTCCATAGAGCTACTAATTCTGAAATAAAATCAGAATAATCTACAGAATCAAAGACTTGAGTCTTGACCAACCACTAGTGATGTACGTCATCCCCACACATCACAAAATGCAAACATATATCTAATTGTAACCTAAAACACAATGCTATACAAAAGCTTCAGAAGGGTGAACAAGGCATAAACTCTCAAGCATTGCCAAATCCCAATAAGAGATGAGCAAATTAGATAGTTGTGGCTATTTTGAACACTCTATGCATTGTATAGGAAAACTTTTTGATCATCCAAACAACAAATGTACATACTTTCGAGTCCCATTGACCTAATTTGGTCATTTGCGGACATTAATATATTTTCCTTCTTTCTTTCTTATCATGCAAATAACAAGCTAAATCTTCATAGCTTGGTGTGCATGGACATTAATATATTTTCCTTCTTTCTTTCTTATCATGCAAATAACAAGCTAAATCTTCATAGCTTGGTGTGCATGGACATTAATATATTTTCTTTCTTTACTTCTCATCATGCAGATAACAAGCCAAATCTTCATAGCTTGGTGGGCTAACTTCAGTGGTTTATAGTCGATGTACAAATTCATCGACTATGAACAACAACAAAAAACAAATAAAAAATATATAAATTGTCATAGCATTGTTATTTTTATTACTTTATTTTAATTTTTTTAAAGATTACATTGAGTTGACATATGGGAAAGGATGTTACAATCTATTCAATATTCGGTAAAATTTAATATGAATCTGCTTAGTAATTGTATTTATGTTTGCCAAATTTAATATAAATCTTTCCTAATTTTTACTGTGAGTCTACCAAATATTTTTTTATTCATTCCCTTCGATTGTAGAAAGTGCCTTTGGACACCATGAAAGTTTGTCATGGCAACAAATATGTTAAATGTGTTAATGTTGACACTTTTGTAGCTCAAATCTATAGAATTGGGGTGTTTAGCTTCATATGTATTCAACAAATTGCTACCCATGTTACTATATCACCTTCATGTGATGGACTCTTATAAATATGATTCAAATGCATCTTCAACCCTCGGATCCAAGAACCTCATATGATGGTTGAGATGGCCATGAAATTTTGGGATCCAATTACCCTCCATCCAACAACCCTAATTGCTTCAAAGCTTTAGGAGCCTAGAGTGATATCAATGGCTTTTTGCTCCACAGTTGGATTGTTTTCCTTGCATCCAATGGTCCTCAATTCTTTGACAAATATGAATCAAATCCTTAAAATAGCATAATGTATACACCAAATGTGAACATGAAACAAAACTACCAAAAATACAATAAAGATGAGATGAGATACAAAATAACTCCTTTAGAAAATAGAAGAAATTTCTCTTAACCCAAATATACTACCACATACCATATCATGTCTATATATGCATCTTCCATAATAACAATATTGACCTTGGAATAAGAGAGAAGATCCAAACCGATAGAAAAGTAAGATTGAAGCAAAAAGCCAAAATGCAATGTATGCAATGTGTGAAATTATTGACCTTAGAATAAACCCAAATATACAACCACCCATATCATATGTTTATATATGCATCTTCCATAATAACAATATTTACCTTGGAATAAGAGAGAAGATCCTAAAGATAAAGAACTAAGATTGAAGCAAAAAGCCAAAATGCAATGTGTGGAATTGTTGAATCACAATAAAATGAAATATCTCGTCAAATCAATCTTAATACCCTCACCTAATAACCCAAGTATACAACAATATAACCATTTACATGTTCACCTCCAATAAAGACGAAATAACATAAAGTTAGAGAGCCAAGAAGCAATTGGTAGAATTTGTGAAGCACAAAATCAAAGAAGATACATCCACAGTGGCATGTACCTTGAATCCAAAAAAAATCTTCCACCAAATCAATATCGATTATTGGAAAAAAAAAAAGTCAATTTGGTTGACATAATGGGGTAGTGGCATTACAAGAAAACGAAAAGTTTTAAGTTAACAAGAAGAGATTGCAGAAGTGGACGGATGGATTAATAACTTAAAACAGGTCATTGACCACAAAACCCTCATGCGAGGCAATAAGATCAGTCCAACTGATATAGACCAAATTTTACAAAAGTGATCATGGATTGGAAACTATAACCAAGCACGGAGGATGGGTTAAGCACAGAAAAGCCCATAATAGGATTAATGTATATTAGCTCAGTGAGTAAGGAAAAGCCAAGCATTGAGAGTGGATAGGTGGATCTCGTCACAGGTAGCCTCCTTTAAAAGAGAGAATGGATATATCCAAAAGGACAGACCTACAAAATCAATAGTCTTGAGGCCAAAGATAGAGGGAGATATTCTATAAATCTAGTAGCACAAGAACGCATATTATAGCTTGCATTTGTCTTCAACATAGGTTTGGTGGAAACAATCGAACACTCAATGTGGAATTAATCCTTTGATCCCTTTCAAGAATGCTACATGTTTAGATTGGAGAGAGGCACCGATGAAGGATAATAACTTGTTTAAAAAAGGCTAATAACTTGTTTAGAAAGGGTCTAATTCAAAGCATGCAAAGAGAAACCTAATTCTGACATGATTGAAGCAACAAATAAAAGAAATCCCTTGTCCCACAAACAAGGGGGTCTCATGCACCAATTTGATGTGGCTTACCCGTGACCTTAAAAACAGATTATTATTATTATTATTAATAAAAAAGAGTACATGTTTGGATTGAGTACACTTTTGGATTAGAGAGAAAGCAACGAAAAGTTTAAAACAATTCCAACTATACAAAATTAAGCAACAAATGAAAGAAATCCCTTATCTCACAAACAAGGAGGTCTCATGCACCAATTTAATGTGACTTACCTGTGACCTTAAAAACAGATTATTATTATTATTATTAATAAAAAAAATCAACAAAATAACTTTAACTTCTGTGAAGCAAGAACTTAAAAACATGAAGCAAGTGTTCTCAATGTCAATGAGGTCAAACCACCGTGACTAAGATCCAAATGCAACTCGAGAGTGGAAGCGAAATCGAGGAAAAAACAATCAGAAATTACCCCTTTTCATGAAGTTTAGGTGTTTTATCTGTGAACAAATGTGTCAATGTCGGATGATTGCCTTTTCGTAGCTTAAATCTGGGAAATTGGGACATCAACTTCATCTTGATTCAACAAATCGCTACCTCTATTACTAGGTCACCTTTATATGACTACCATAAAAGTTCTTTGTTCTTAAAGTGACATTCAAAAAATATATGTATGTATTACTCTTTTAAAGTGACTTATGAAAAAATATATGTATTGCTCTTAAAGTGACATTCAAAATGAAACTATTATGTTAAAAACAATATTGGTTTCTTCAACAAACAGAACAAACCAATCTCCTTGTATTTTATTTAGAATACGACAATCATACGATAATTTTCCAACAGTTTCTAAATGACCGCAGGTGCAGATACATTTGTAGCACCACAAAGTTCTTGATGAATACACCATAATGATCAGCAAGGTCTCAAATTCAAATTCATTACATGAAACCTGTGGAGGCAGAAGAAGATCCCAATTCACTATATTACACCCCGGATTGGGGTGGAACATCTGCTGCTATTTTCGCTACACCTGATATATCTGCTAACATCTGATATAGTGCTGAAGAAGGTGACGCTTGCCTGAATAAGACAGGCTAGATTGGAAGAGTACAAAGAGGGGCCATATTACAAATGAATGGCCTATGTTTGATACTTTTCTATACCCGAGTTCTCAATCAAAACATAATAATGACTGGCAGGTCTACAGTAAATCTGAGTTCATAATGTTAAACCCTAAGATGGAGAGGGAGATCATAAATCATTTCATTACGCCTATAGGGCGAATTCAGTATATTACACTCACCGTAGGGGTGGAATATCTGCTAACATCTGATATATCATGGACGAAAGTGATGCTCGCCTGAGGAAGACATGCTAGATTGAAAGGATACAAAGAGGGGCCATATTGTACAAGAATGGCCCATGTTTGATACATTTCTATGCCTGAGTTCTCAATCAAAACACCACAATGACTGGTAGATCTGCAACAAATCTGAATTCATCATATTAAGCCCTAAGAGGAAGGGGAGAACTCAAATCATTTCATTACTCCTATAGGGCAAGGGATTGAATTTGATACATCTTCTAACATCATGGTAAGCTTTGGTTACTGGAAGTAGATGGAAGAAGAAACATTTCTGTAGTATTATGTTATTTTTCCTCATCAAAGTCCCTGCAATCTGATTTCAATGCCCATCCAATATCATGTTCTCACGCTCACCCGTAGGAAGACCAGAAAACAGACAGACATGCTCGCTTGAAGAGTGTCCATCTTGAAGCTGAAAACCATGCCATACATCCAAGAGCCACTCTGAAGTATTGGAGACCATGGTCAATGCCAAAAAAGGAAGTCGGCGAATAAAATACCAATTCAATCATTTCTTTACACTTACGGTGAGGAATACAACTTGATATATATGCTAAGCTTCAATTAGTATATGTAGAAGTAGAAGCACTTCTGTGGTGTTGTTGAAGATTTTCCCCACCAAAAAGCCCTGCAATCTGTTGATAATAATGCACCTCCCATATCATCGTCTCACACTTTCCTGAAAGACTTGCTTGAAAGAATACTAAAACACAACATATATTGCACAAACATCCATCTTGAAGATGAAAGTCATGCCATACAGCTAAGAGCCACTTAAAGAAGGACACTACAGCTAGAGTGAGAAAGACAATTGATATATCTGCTAATAGATAGTGAGCTTTGGTTAAGTAGAAGCAAGTGGAAGCACTTCTGTAGTGTGATGCTATTTTTCCTCGTCAAACTGCCCTGCAATCTGATAGTAATGCACCTCCCATATCATTTTCTCATGCTCACCTGAATGAAAACAAGGACAGGCATGCTCGCTTGAAGGAATACCAAAACATGACACATTTGCACAAAAGTCTATCTTGGAGATGTCCAGAGATGTCGAAAACCATGGTCAATGCACAAGCGAATGCCAGGGGTGAAAACAATGCCATGCAGCCATGCTCGCCTGAAGAAAAACCAGAAAAAGACAGACATGCCCGCTTGAAGGAATACAAAAACAGGACACACTGAACAAAAGTCCATCCAAGAGAAGAATGTAATACAGTCAAGAGCCACTCTGAAGTATTGAAAGACCATGTCCAGAGATGTTGAAGACCGTGGTCAATGCACAAGCGAACGCCATAGGTGAACACAATGCCATACAGCCAAGAGCCACTCTCAAGTTTCAAGAGAGATTAAATCCGAGGTGTAAATCAGGCCACTCTGAAAGCTGTCCAAAGAAATTGCGAGAAACCAGTAGCAGCAACTCTGTTGGTGACTCAATTAATGCTGAACAGTCTGCAACTTCACTGACAACCTGATGCTGCGACATCTGTTGTAGGTTTGGACTTTAAGAAAATGCAACCCGAAGTAAACATTCCTGCCTCAACAATTAAGGCGAGATAGAAGCAATGATGGACGATATCACATACCTCTATATCACAAAGTGTACAAACATATACAAATACAGAGCATCTACTGTTTGAAGTCTATTATAAACCACAGTACATTCGCCCAGGATTTTAAAAAGCGCTGGATGATATCATCTGTTGATGGCAATGCATCAATTCAGCTGTTGAAAATCCACGAGACCTTTCACAGGTGATCGATTAAATGGTATACGGTAGATCATTAAACCTATTTTCCAGTGGCTTTAGTTCCAAAA
>JZKD02S1679836.1:206894-218278 GCA_000966675.3 Picea glauca | reverse complement strand
TTTTTTTTATTTTCAATGGAAATATGAAAATAAGGGTAAAAATGAATGAAGTGATGGAACTAAGGGAATTAGATAAGCATTGAGACTAGGTATAGGTTTGGGATATTTGTCAAATTTTTGACTTATGGAGGACATGAATATTTTGGATGACCAGTTGAGCGAAGGATTTAGGTGATGGGAGCTTGATGGAGTTGGTGAAAAAGTTTGAAAGTCTAAGTGGAAAAATAGCATAAGGACAAGATGCTTTGGGAAAAATTGATACAAATTAGCAGGTGATAATAGAGCACATAAGTCTACAAATTGTCTCGAGGAATACTCTCCCCCGTTATCCGACCGTAATACTTTGATCCTCTTTCCCGATTGGTTCTCCATAAGAGCTATGAACTCTTGGAACCGTGTGAAGACCTCACTCTTGGCCTTCAAGAAATAGATCCAAGTTTTCCTCGATTAGTCATCAATAAATGTGAGATAGTACTCACAACCACTCAAGGACCTCTGAATCATGGGCCCACACACATCCGTGTGTACTAAATCCAGTATCCCAGCTGACCTGGCATCACTGTTGGGGAACGATGCCTTGGTAAATTTACCAAGTGAACACCCTCTACAAACATCCTGATGCTCTATGTTGATCTGTGGCACTCTGATCACATCCTCTCTTAGTCCTCTGAGAGCTCCATGATGTAGGTGGGTCATCCTATGATTCCATAACTCACATAAATATCTACTACTGTCGTTGCTCGCTGCCAATGCATGAAGAGGCTGAAAAAACAATCTGAACAGTTTCCCATCCCTCACTCCAATCACATGTCATGAGGCAAGTGAAGACCCCCAAGGATGAATGAATACCTCGGTGCCTCTGAATGTCACCTCAAGACCTCTATCATGGAGGGTGGAAACTGAAATGAAATTCCTCTTCAACCCAAGGACATAAAGAACGTCTGTGAACGATATAGGTGGCAAGCTATCTCTATGAAAGGTAACTGTACCAATCCCTACAACTCTGACCAATGTGTCATCTCCAAGAGAAATCTCTATCTTGACCTCGGTGTCTTTAAGATCAGTAAAGTGCTCTCGAACTCCAGTCATATGGCTCGAAGCCCCACTGTCAATATACCAGATACTGGGTGCCATCTCAATTGAAGTGCAACATATGAGGAAAGCACACTCTCTTTGAAACTATGTTTGAAAATCTACCTCCTATGTTGTAGTTGTAGTTGTAGTACCACCCCTCTTCTTCTTCTTATTCGAACACTGTCCAACATAGTTCCCGAACTTCTTACAAACAAAGCACTTCACTTTTCTCATATCTCTCTTCTAACCACTGCCCTAACCATTGCTGCTCTCTCCTCCACTCCCCTCTGGTTGGGCCCCAAACTTGGGACCTTGTCGACCCCCATGACTGACCTTCTTCTTGCCCTTTGTCCAAAGAGAAAGATCCTCATCACCCTGACCAATCTGTTGTTGTTGTTGTCCTGAAGCCTCGACTGCAAGCCTAATCTCCTCCTAGACAAAGTCATCCCATATCCTCTCCCATGTAGGCATGACCTCCCTGACAACTATGTCACATACAAATGGACCCCACGGTTTGATGAAGCTATTCATAGCTTGCCTCACCAAAGAGTTAGGGTTCACAACCTCTCTGATGGCTGCAAGCTCGTCTCTGATCTGAGTGTAGTGACCAAGGAATGAAGTTACCGACTCATCCTTCAGCATGTGAATTGCCCTGAGTCGGTCATGAAGAACCATCTTCCGGTTCTCATTGGAGATCTCATACAACTTGCATAGATATTCCCACATCTCATATGCACAAGTATTCCCCTTCAAATGGGGTATGATATGATCACGAACTGCGACACAAATGGTCCTATTTACCTTGTTGTTCCATTTTCTGAACTCTGCCACCAAGACGAGAGCAGTGACAGGAATGGGTGGAACAACTCCCTCGACTATGTCCCATAGCTCGAGGTCCTCTAATACAAAGACCATTCTTGCCTTCCAAGGCGACCAATTGGTAGCCCCAACTAGCATGTCTTCAACTCACATCCGAGATGCTGACATGTCTATCAAATTACAATCCCCAACTCATGCTCACACTGCAAAGGAAAACACTGTCTCACTCTTGTCAACACAAGTGTGAAAAGAGACAAGTGTAATCTGACCTCATTCCTAACAAAATAGGTGTGAAAAGAGGTCAAGTAAAATCAACCTCACTCCTACTCTGTAGGTGTGAAAAGAGACTAATGAGAAAGTGCCAAAAATGCCCAAATGTCCTCTACAAAAATCTACCCTTTAACAACCACTGAATGAGTCAATGGATGTCCACAAAATTATGCCAAGAATATGTATATGACAACCAACAATGTGTTGTCCAAACTGCTCAAAATTTCATCCACCTCAGCTCTAATACCATGAATATTTTCAAGTCCTATCAAGCTTTCCAACTGGGTCTGTCTTTGATCACAGTTTGGCTCTAAGTTTCAACTATTATGTAAAGTGTTTGCTACTGTTTTAAGACAACCAACGGTCCAAGAACTTCTTACTGATTTGTTATGGTTGTATTTGCAATTTTAGGTGCTCTAGCATGTAGTTTTAGTAACCAGAAGTTAGCACATGCATACTAAAATAAATACAAGACACCTAAAGATCTTTACAACTGAAAATAAGCAGATCTAAAAGACTAACACATGCATTTTTGTACACAGATATTTTTGGTCAACATGACCCTGGATAAAACCTCCCCGGGGAAAACCAGTTTGGAATATATGTCTATATATGAGGAAAGCAGAAGGTGGAATAAAACAAGTACAAAATATAGAGGAACTTGATACAATAGCAACCTGATTTGAGTTGAAACACAAGTCCAAAACCTCTAGCTGCGCCCTAGGAAGGTGTGCCCCACATACAATCTCTATAATCCACCGAAACTACTCCAGAAGCAAACTATGAGCTCAGATATGGAAACCCCTCCACAGGAATGAAGCTCTGTTGGATGGCCTCCCTCTGCAACTGATCTCACTGCAATCTGATGGCTAGAATTCCTCCCCACAACTGATGCGTCCTCATAAACAAGTGCGCCCTCCACAGAAGTGAAACCTCCCCACTAAATAAACAAGGCTAGAAGCTTTGTTCCTCCCTCCATGAAAGCATGTACCCAAGCTCAAGCCTCCTCATGCTACAAACCTCATCTCAATGCTCCAAGTCTTCCTCTCCAAGTGAGCAAATGAAGAATGAATGCTTCATTCACCCTTTGCGCCCCTCTTGAACCTCCAAAAGGAAACCTAAGAAACCAATGGTGGATATCATCTCATTTCCCATCTAATCAATGGTTGAGATCTCCCCAAAACTATCTAAGTCAATAAGCCACTTTGGGTTAAGTTTCCTAAGTTCACTTTATGTCTCTAATTCACCCACAAAGTGAATTATTATGCATAAATGACTAAATTTCACTTTTGACTTAAAACTCCTAATTCAAAGTGAAATGAGACAAAAGTGCAAGGCACAAAGTGTATAGTCCATCCCACATGTGTTAAGAAGTGCATAAACACATGGGGAACACCTCCCAAGGTACAAAACTCAACACTAAGATGGGTTTGGCATGGCATTCAACAGACCTGTTCATCTACTTCTACAAGATATGTGACCACTTCCTAGCCCCATTACATGAATTCATTTTCTACATGCCAACCCCGTGCATGACCGACAAGGAATTATCAGTAATTAGAAGGATAGGGGACTAGTACGTAATGGAGCACAACACATACATCAAAATATATAGAGCCACCAAAGATCCACATCTTCTCCCCAGATTTTTCCTAGACAAGTTGGTTCTTCAGAAAGTGGCTTACCAAATAATGATCAATGGAGTTGGGGAACTACTCTACCAAGAAAAGAAATCTATTTTCCCCCACTCCCATTATGGATCAATTCCTACTCTTTCGTGAAAACCAAGCAAGCTCATGATGAAGTAGATACGTTACTATCATATCACCTCGAAGAAGAGCGATTCAAAATGCATGACCCAAAGAAGTTGGTCAAGGAGCACTGTAATAAGTATAGCATCCCATGGGAATACACTTCGTCCACATGGGAGGAAGAGGAAGTCCTTTTCAGAGCTACGACATATGACAAGGTCATTTCCAGGATATAAGGCAAGCCCCTAGGGAGAATTGTGAATGAATAAAGAGCCCGTGAGGAAGCCAGAAAGAAAGTAGAAGAAGAGACAACAACAAAATCATCTGTTGCAACCACATCCCCTCATTCCGAATTAGCGGAAGAAGAAGTACCAACAATAGAAAAGAAGAGAAGGAAGAAAGAAAAGACCCACAAGAAGAAAGATGTTGCAGAAAAGAAAAGGAAAATCGAGGAAGCTAAAGCTAAAGAAAAAACTGATGTGGCAACAACAACATTGGCGAAAATGTTAGAAACTAAAACATAAGTAGAAACTAAGGCAATTGTCGAGAAATAAGCGACAACCAAGAAGGCTACAACAACAACAGCGGAATCGATGTAGAAATAAACAAATGAGGCTACAAAGAAGGAAACTAAGGAGGAACAACACAAGAAAGATGAAGAATCTTAGACCAACGATGCATCTCCGATGGGCACTGATATCCCAGAGATATCAATAGGAGCTACCAATAGTCACACCCAATTTGGCAAGTTGGATTTGGGGCTTTGCACCCCATATAAGCCAAGAAAGGTGCCCAGTATAAATAAATTCAAATATGATAAGGTCACGGGCCATATTATACATGAGAAAATAAGGAAAGTGGCGGTCATGTGAGGCAATCCAATATCAGTCCTCACACAGACCTCGGAGACAAAGAATGTTAGTGAGGATCCAATCTCCATAGCCTTTGTTGGCACCCCTTTTACTACGACGGCAGAACAAAACATCAAGAACTTATGCCGCTAAAACCTAGAGAAGGATGCTAGAATTAGAGAGCTGGAAGAGCAGCTCAAGTAGGTGAATATAGATGAAGGCGACCTAGCAGAGTTCAAGGCCAGTGCAGAGAAATTCAGGGAAGAACTAGCGGAAGCCATCATAGACATGTATTCTCACCTAAACAGATGACAACCAATATTATAGAACATCATAACCAGGTACAAGCCAAGAAAACTCATTTCATCACTATCCATGAAGGTATAGGTGATATAGACAGATGGATCATCGATAATCCAGACGCGTTGGCCGAGCTTCCTCGCCCTCCAAGTATAGAAAGAAAAGTTGATTACACTTCACTTGATCGTTGTCAACATGCTGGGCAGAGAGAAAACAAAGAAACAACCAACTCACTGGCGATCTGTTCGCAATTTCATAAAGCAACACACGTTTTGATCTGAAAGTGTCATCTCCCTCCACTAGAAGAGCTTGGGAAGACTCTCGCGATGGAACAACTTCTCAAGAAAATATATCAGAGAAAAAGTCACAAGAGAGAAATAATTGAATGAACCACAAAGGTGGCAATGGACTTTATCAAGAAACATATCATACAACCTACCAAAATCCACACCATGATCCAAGCCTTCATGTATACCTTGGAAAAATACATGCAAATCCTCGATGATAACACAACCATGCATAAGGAAACACTTGAAGAACTATCCTATCGTAGGATTATATCACTCTACGATTAATTAGAGATTTGGATAGCCTAAATCAGGTATAAGAGCATGTAGAGAAGATAAAAGAGCAAATTTTGATTTGATGTTAACTACATTCTATTTTGTCTTTTTCCAACCACTTTCAGTTTTTTTTTTATTCTCACACATGTCAAACAACTACTAAGGGGAGCTGAAACAATTTTGTAACTGGTTCTTGAGGAATCCAATAAGTCATTTTTGAGAATTAGCAATAATTGTATAAAAAAGGAAGAAGCCCATTTTGTTGGGGCTCTTCAAGCATTGTAGAAACTCAAGAAACTATTTTGAGAGATATATTGTATTAACTAATATTGAGAAGCCCTCAAGGCTAGTTTTGATAGAGATAAAAACTATTTGTAAATGGTGGCTAACTGTCGACTATTTTTCAGCAAAATATTTACTATTTACAATGTTTTGTAAGGATTTATTGTTGCCCATAGACTATTCTTAAAGCAATTGTTATTTTTATAACAACTGTGTTATTCTTTCTCATACTTATGTCTTGAGCATATGATCTGTTGATGTATGCAATTATATGACTTGGACTATTTTGGTTATACATTTGTATACATGTGTTATCTAGCTTTGCATCTTCATAACAACTATCTGATTGGAGTATTTTGCATAATTTAGTTTCATTTCATCTCATCCGGTTACAATAATTTGCTCGTATCTAGGATAGAATAGGTTAGAGTAGGTTATATTTCTTTCATGATTTTAGATAGTCTTCCTCTACATCTTCATTTGCATAACCATCCAACCACCCAACCTCATAACTAGTAATGGAAGTCGGGCCAGAATTGGGATGGGTCTACTAACCAAACGATGCATAGTCTAATTGGGATTGTGTATCGGGGAGTACCCCTTACTGTTGCAGGGCATTTTCGCCCTGTCAACAGGTGGGTAGGAAGTGCTTGTGACTATGGAAACATGAAGCCACATGTGAGCAATGAGGGCAATGCACCACATCACCCTCCCCTCTCTAAAGTGCCTTAGCCTATTAGGGTTGCGGGTGGGGGGAAGGGATGCATTGCATCGACCTCCCTCCTTTCCCACAATATTTTTTAAACTTTTTCTTTTTTTTAGTTTTTAATTTTTAATTAATTAATGTTTTAGTGTCTTTTAATAAATTATTATTATTATTATTATTATCTAATAAAATTATTTATTTTTTAAAATATTTTATTTTCAGTGCTTTTTAATAAATTTTCTTCATATTATATATATATATATATATATATATATATATATATATATATATATTCAAATATGTATATTTTCCTCAGAAAAAATCATAATCAACAAATTTAAATGCGATATCGCATTTCCAAAAATCCCCTTACAAGGAGAGTAGAAAAAGTATGTCATATATACCTGCTCCATTGAAAATATCAAAAAATGTTTGACAACACATGTATTCCAAGAAAGGACAAATACCTTCAGTAACCACTCACACAAGCGGATTAAAGATCAACACACTGATGTTTTGACGTTGTAAAACCCTACGGGGAAACATCCATGACCCCAACCGATGTGGCCACTTGGAGAAATTTATTAATGCAAAAGAAAAAAATTACAGAGAGATTTACAAGAGAGTTTCTGACAATCAATCATCGACAAATGACCCTACATGCTCTTTAAATGGAGATCACAAATCAATCAGGTGTTAAGCCACATATCAATGTAGTCGTTAAGATCAATGAGAGTATGATCCATCAGATCAATCTATGTTGGGAACATATCATGACCATCAAATTACCTAACTACAAATGCATACTAAAGAAACACACTAAGAAATGCATTGTTACCTAACGATGCATTAGACCAAGTTGATCTTAACTAACTCCTAAGTGTCTAAATATCCTAACATCCCCCCTTAAGAACAACTTGGGACATGATTGAAGGATTTACAAAGTCAACAAAATAGGAGAAGGAAAGAGGCATTAGATCTTATCCCCCCTTAATGACAACTTCATGAACTCCTAACATAGATCAAAGTTTGGAAATCTTTGCTTCTGTAAGAGACTTTATGAAAATGTTTGCAACTTGATCATCTATAGGGAAAAATAACACTTCAATAACTCGATCATGAATGAGATTTATGATGAAGTGCATGTGTAGCTTGATGTGTTTTCTATGCTGATGTTGAATTGGATCTTTAGCAAGCTTGATGGCACTCTGGTTGTCGCACTAGAGGGTGGTTGGATGCTACTTCTGGAATCTGTCGAATCCACAAGGCTTCATGACTTGCATTAATTGTTTCTCGGTACTTTCTTTTGCTAAAGAAATAACAATATCCTATTGTTTCTTATAGGCCCAAGTGATAGGTCTTGAACCATGGCTGAAAACACAACTTGTAGTAGACTTTCGATTATCAGGGTTCTCGACCCACTATGAATCAATGAAACCAACCAATAAAGGAGTCTCCCTTGAGCTATAATGTATCTTGAACTGAATTGTACCCCGAACATACCAAAGTATTCTTTAGTTGATTTCTAATGAATTTCATGGGGTGTTTGCATATACCAGGAAACACTACCAACAACAAAGGAAAGATCAGAACATGTATGAGTCAAGTATAAGAGGCTACCAACTAACTGATGGTACAAAGTGGCATCAACATCAAGAGAAGTACAAGTGGCAACAAATTTGACTCTAGATTGGAATGGAGAAGGGGTTGGTTTTGAATATTCCATGTGAAAGCGACGAAGAAGGTCACAAACATACTTAGATTGGGAAATAAAAATTCCTTCCTTGGTTTGAAAAACTTGGAGGCCAAGGAAATAGTGAAAATATCCTAAGTTGATCATTTCAATTTTTTTCTTAAGGTTGGTTTTCACATGGTTTAAAATTTTTGGGACACTACCAGTGAGGATAAGATCATCAACATAAAGAACAAGTATTATGATATTACTTCCTACTTTCTTGGTATAGACATTGGAGTCATAATGACATCTAGAAAATCCAACGTCAAAAAGAAAGTTATCCATTTTGGCATACCAATCTCGAGGATCTTTCTTAAGACCATAAAGAGATTTATTAAGGTGACAAACAACGCTAGAGTCATTATGGACATATCTAGGAGGTTGTTCCATATATCAAGAAGGAAAATTTAACATCCGTCTGATGGACCTCCCATTTATGTGAGGCTGCTAGGGCTAGGATAGGGCAGATGAAATTCATTTTGGCTATAGGGGAAAATGTTTCATTATAGTTAATGCCTTCCACTTGAGAGAATCCTTTGGAAACTAACTGAGCCTTGTGTATTTCAACACTTACATTTAATGAATATTTGTTAGGATATTTAGACACTTATGAGTTAGTTAATATCTACTTGGTCTAATGTGTCGTTAGGTAAAGTGTGTTTCTTTAGTATGCATTTATAGTTAGGAAATTTGATGGTCACGATATGTTCCCAACATAGAGTGATCCGACAGTTCATATTCTCCTCAATCTTAATGACCATTGATCTGTGGCTTAACACCTGATTGGTCCATGATCTCTATTTAAAGAGAATGGAGGGTCATTTCCTGATGATCGATTGTGAGAAACTCTCTTGTAAAATCTCTCTCTAATCTTTTTCTTTTGCATTAATAATCTACTCAAAGTGGCCATGTTGGCGGGGGCCATGGATGTTTCTTCGTAGGGGTTTTACCATATCAAAACATCAGTGTGTTGATATTTTATTTGGTTGTGTGAATGGTTACTGAAGGTGTTTTTCCTCTGTTGGAATACCTGTGTTGTCAAACATGGTATCAAAACATGTTTGAAGATTCGCTCTTGTTGTAGATCGAGATCGTGAAACCGAGTTTACTCATCTCCATTTTCTTCCATTTTTGTACATTTTAGGGCTAAGAGGACTATTCCATTGCATCCATAGCGCTCATTTCATTCAGGAACACTTTTCATTTCACTCGAAAAGGTTTCCATTTGCCTAAGATATGGCCATTTCAGTCAAATCCAGAGGTATAAAGCCTAAATACGCCCTTTTTAAATTTTTGCAAAGTATTATTTCGGTTTTATATTCTTTGTTTTCGGGTTACTACTCTTTTAGATCTGCATATTCTCTTTTCCCTATACCTTATGCGATCTCAACAAATAAAAAAACAGATAGGAAAATGTGCATTTTCCGAGTAAGTTAACTGAGATGTAACCCTTGTTGTCATCGAGAAACATAATTTTTTTCTTGTGTGAAAAGAGTTTTTTTAGAGCACGCTCTCCCAGGCTATCTTCCACAACAACAACACCCCTAGTCCTTCTACTAAACAACACAATATGTTTTGCTAGCCCACTTGGTTAAAAATTGCCTTATTAAGTAAGAGGTCTTAAGTTCAAATCTCTCTTTTTGTTACTTTTTTTGAAAAAAATCATGCTCCATTGTAAAGTGTATTTCACTTCAAGTATAAAAGTGAATCATTATACATAGCTTTAATATTTTATTTTAGAGTTATTTATTTTGCACGCAACTTTCTTTTATAAAGTAACTTCAATGTAAAAGTGATCCCCACTTATTTTTATAAAAGTGGGTCACTTCATAAAAAAACTTATTTGTAAAAGTGAGGTTATTTGGAGGGGTATTACAACTATGTGGTTCTTTGGTTGTCGTTTATGCCTTTTTTTTAAATGGCATAACTTTCACATCCGAAGTTCGTTTTCAGTGCCATTTTTTTTTAAACCGCCTAACTTTTCGAGATATTTCCATCCAGATCATCAGTTTCAGTTTTTAAATCCATATTATCTGCATATTTAATATGGATTCTTCCAGTAATTTTTTGTTTTCCAATGGAAATCTCATATGGAGGATTTAAAAAGAAGTAAAGGCTTGTACCAGATTACCTTGTGAAAGGAAAAATAACCCATTGATGCTGATAAGAAATTCAAATGGGCTAATAGGAGTGACAAATCATGTGTACTGATCGGAATGTCCATCTCTCCTGATTTAAGGTTCCACCTTCAAGAAATTGATGACCCCGATGAATCTTGGGAAAATCTTGAATCTGTGTTTAGTAAACACAATATTATTCGAGCACATTAGTTAGAAAATTAAATATTGACTTTAATTCCAAATGATTTTTCTTGCATTGAAGACTATCTATCTAAGTTTAAAACACTCAGAATTTTATGTGAAGAATGTGAGATAAAGCTGGAGGAAGAGCGTTACATCTATATTATTCTTTCTAAGATAGGTAGTGCATATTATGTGTTTGTTATACCTTTTATGCCATGAGAGAGGCTCTAGGGAAAGATTATAAAAAACCCACTCTTGAGTCCTTTTGTGATTCTTTGATTAGAGAGAAAAATAAGCTTGTACAACTTGGAGTGATCAATGCTACAGGTACCTCCAACAAAGCCTTAGTTGCCCAACAGAAAAATAAACCCAAGAATCCCAAGAAGAAACATCCTCTCCACCACAACAAGCAACATAAGGGTCCCAAACCCACTCAGACAACTTCAGCTCCTAATGGTGACAACAGAGCAAAATCTAAAAATAAGAAGACTGATAGGCATTGCAACTTTTGTGATAAAGATGGTCATGATGAGTCCAAATGTTTCATGAAGATGAAAACTTTAGAAGAAATGATGAAGATGTTGGAAATACTAGAACAACTGAGAGGGGGGGGGTGGTGAATCAGTTGTTTATAAGCTTAAACAATTTTATGCCTTTTAATTTATTATTAAGATTTCTTCATGTGTCATCAACCAATCATACAACATATGGACAGTAAGAGTAAAGATCA
>JZKD02S1679836.1:189996-203757 GCA_000966675.3 Picea glauca | reverse complement strand
GATGACCTTATCCTTACTGGTAGTGACTCAAAACGTTTAAACCATGTGAAAACCAGCCTTAAGAAGAAATTTGAAATGACATAATTAGGCTTCTTGCACTATTTCCTTGGCCTCCAAGTTTTGCAAACCAATGAAGGAATTTTTCTTTCCCAGTGTAAGTATGCTTGTGACCTTCTTCGTCGCTTTCACATGGAAGATTGTAAACCAACCCATTCTCCCTTCCAATCTGGATTCAAGCTTGCTTCAACCTATACTTATCTTGAAGTTGATGCCACCTTGTAACATTAGTTAGTTGGTAGCCTCTTATACTTGACTCATACCCGTTCGAATTTTTCCTTTGTTCTTAGTATTATTGCCCGATATATGAAAACACCCCATGAAATCCATTAGAAAGCATCTAAAATGATACTTCGGTATGTTCATGGTATAGTTCCCTTTATTGGTTGGTTTCACTGATTTAGATTGGGTGATGACCTTGATGATCATAAGTCTACTGCAGGTAATGTTTTCAGCCTTGGTTCAAGACCTGTCACTTGCACCTGTAAGAAACAACATGCTATTGCACTTTCTTCAACAGAGGTAGAGTACCGAGTGATGGTACATGCAAGTTAAGAATCCTCTTGGCTTCGAAAGATCCTTTTAGAGTTTGGATTCCAAAAACAACATCTGACTAGCCTTTGGTGCAACAATCAGAGTGCCATCAGTCTTTCCAAAGACCTAGTTCAACATCAGTGCAACAATCTCATCGATCTACACATGCACTTCATCAGAAAGCTCATTCATGATCAAGTTATTGAAGTGCTCTTTTTCCCTACAAAAAATCAAGTTGTAGACATTTTCACAAAGTCTCTTACAGAAGCAAAGTTTTCCAAAATTCGATCTATATTATGAGTTCAAGAAGTTGTCATTAAGGGGGGATAGGCTCCAATGCCTCCTTCCTTCTCCTATTGTATCACTATTGTAAATCCTTCAATCCTATCCCAAGTTGTTCTTAAGGGGGGGTGTTAGGATATTTAGACACTTAGGATTTAGTTAAGATCTACTTGGTCTAATGTGTCGTTAGGTAAAAGTGTGTTTCTTTAGTATGCATTAGTATGCATTTGTAGTTAGGAAATCTGACGGTCATGATATGTTCCCAACCTAGAGTGATCTGACGATTCATATTCTCCTCGATATTAACAACCATTGATCTGTGGCTTAACATCTGATTGATCCATGTCACATGATCTCTATTTAAAGAGCATGGAGGGTCATTTTCTGATGATCGATTGTGAGAAATTCTCTTGTAAAATCTCTCTATAATATTTTTCTTTTGCATTAATAAAATGTTCCAAGTGGTCACGTTGGTTAGGGTCATGGATGTTTCCCCGTAGGGGTTTTACCACGTCAAAACATCGATGTATTGATCTTTGATCTGGTCATGTGAGTGGTTACTGAAGTTGTTCGCCCTCTATTGGAATACCTGTGTTTTTGAACAATACTTAGTTCTATACACCCTTTTACATCTAAAAATTTTCTTCCTTTCAAAAGAGGTACAAGATCCCAAGTATTGTTTGCCATTAAATAACGATACTCTTCATTCATTGTCATATCCCAATCTGGATGACTTGAAGATTTTGCAAGTGTCTCTTGATCACGAGTCTCTAAAAATTGAGTCAAAAGAGAGGAGGCTCGCTGGAACTATGAACATGTCCTTTGTTGATCTGAAGGATCACCAACAAGATCACCAACTGCATCTCATGTTGAACAGACCCATCTAGGAAGCGATGGTGTTGGTGTAGTTTAAGGTTCAATGGACTCATACGGAGGAAGGTGAGAAGGTGGAGGTGGATTTGAATTCTTAATGTCAACATATGAAGAACAAGAAACGAGAATAAGAATAGAAGAAGGCACAAATGATGAATATGGCTCACGGGATGAAGAAGGCGCAAATGTTGAATTAGGTTCACAGGCCAAGATATTTTCATCAAATTTAACATTTCTTCAAATAATAATTTTATTACAATGATGTTGAAGAAGTCTATGAACTTTGACATCTTCAAAATAACCAACAAATATATACTTCTCACTTTTAGGATGCAATGATTTCCTTTTCTCATAAGGAATGTGAGTGCATTTTACACTGTCAAATACACGGAAGTGGCTTACATTTGTCTTAATGTTATTCCATGCTTCTTTTGGTGTTATATTTTTAAGAGCCTTTGTGGGAGTGGGATTTACTATGTAATCTACACTGTTAATGGCTTCCGCCCAATACTTTAGACTTAATCCCTTAGATTAGATCATGCAATTAGCCATTTATTTTAATGTATGGTTCTTTATCTCGGCAACACCATTTTGTTGTGGTGTGAATGGAAGAATGTGTTACATTTGGATGCCCTGTGCAGTGCAGTAACTTGTGAAATTATTGTTCACATATTAGCCTCCATTACATGTTCTTAACCTTTGAATTTGATGTTCAAATTTCTTTTCTACAAGGTCCTTGTAGGCCAAAAAATTGTCAAAAACTTCGCTCTTAAGTTTTAAAAAGTAAACCTAAGTGCATTTGGAAAATTCATCAATGAAAGTTAAGAAATACTTGCACCCATAAAAAGAAGGAGAAGAAAGAGGACCACACAAGTCACTGTGAACAAACTGCAAAGGGCTCGAGGCGTGCCAAGAGGTACATTTGTAAAAAATGTCTCGATGATGTTTTCTGAGAACACAATTGACACAAACACCATCTCTGCAAGAAACAAGAGGAAGATCAGTCTCCATCTATTGATTACATAGTTGTTGCAATGAGCGATAGCTTAGATGACCAAACCGCTCATGCCAAAGTTTGCTCAAGTCATTGTTATGAGCAACAAAACTGATGGAAAAGATGATGACCCAAAGTTGTCAAACTTGTACAACCTGGTAATATCATCAACAATTCCATTTGCGAGAACATTCTTAGAATATTTTAGATCCTTGATTACAACTTGGTGAGGTGAAAACTCTACGGTTTTATGTTCATCTGAATGAGTGATTTGATATACTAGCGGAATGTTGCAAGAAAGACTTGGAACACATCATACATCACTGAAACAACCATTATCTACCTAAACTGTTCCAGATCCTACAACACTACGAGATATATCATCACCAACAAATATTTTCTTGGTGTTACATTCATTTAAAGAAGAAAATATGGCTTTATCCTTAACCATATGATAAGATGCTCCAGAATCGATAAGACATTCATCAAAAGAAGAAGTAGAAGTTTCATTGAAGGATAAACTAGAAGTAGAGAATGCATGTCCATGAGAAGAAGAAGAAGAATCAATACTGATTATGTGCTTCTTCATCACTGCTTCTAAAACTGCCATCTTCTTGAAAATTTTGGACTCATCATAACCATCTTTCCCACAAAAGTTGCAATGTCTGTCAATATTCTTATTTTTAGATTTTTCTCCTTTCTCACCATTAGGAGCGAAAGCTAGTTGAGAGGGTTTGGGACCCTTGTTTTGCTTGTTGTGGCGAGGATGTTTCTTCTTGGGATTCTTGGATTTATCTTTCTGTTGGACCACTCAGGCTTTGTTGGATGTGTCTGCAACGATAATCAATCCAAGTTTCATAAGCTTATCTTGCTCTTGAATTAGAGAATCACAAAATGCCTCAAGAGAGGGTTCTTTATAAGCACTCCCTAGAGTTTCTCTAATGGCGTAAAAGGTAGATAGAAAAACAAAATATGCACTACCAAGCTTAGAAAGAATAACATATATGTATCGATCTTCCTTTAAATCTAGTTGACACTCGATACACAAAATTCCAAGTGTTCTGAACTTATATAAGTAATATTCAATGTAAGGAAAATCATTTGGACTTAAAGTTATTAATTGATTCTCCAACTAGTGAGCTTGAATAATATTGTGTTTACCAAACACAACTTCAAGATTTTCCCAAGCTTTATTGGGGGCATTAATTTCTTTAAGGTGAAACCTTAAATTAAGAGAGATGGACATTTTGATTAATCCATGGGATTTATTATTCCTATTAATCCATTTGGTATACTTGTCATCATTAGTGGATTCTTGTTCTTTTCCCAAGGTAATATGGTACAATCCTTTACTTCTTAATATATCCTCCATATGGGATTTCCATTGAAATTAGTTGGTGTTGGTAAGAAAAAGATCATTGGGAGAAACCATATTAAATATGTAGAAAAATATGAAACTGATGGTCTTGATGGAAAGATATAAAAAAATAAGTCATTTAAAAAAAAAGGCATTGGAAACAGACTTCGGATGTGAAAGTTATGTCATTTTGAAAAAAGGCATAAACGATAGTCAAAGAACAACGTGGAAAGTAGAAGTTGGTCTATGTGGTGATACCCCTCCTAATAGCCTCACTTTTACAAATAAGTTGCTTATGAAGTGACCCACTTTTATAGAATAAACATGGATCACTTTTACAATGAAGTTACTTTATAAATAAAAATTACATGCAAAATAAATAACTTAAAATAAAATATTGAAGCTACTTATAGTGATTCACTTTTATAATTTAAGTGAAATACACTTTACAATGGATGTGTGAACTTAAAAAATAAAAATAAACAAAAAAGAGACTTGGCTTCAATACCTCTTACTTAATAAAAAAACATTTAACCAAGTGAGCTAGTGCAAAACATATTATATTGTTTAGAATAAGGATTGTTGTTGTGGTTTTTTTTGTTGTGGAAGACAACCTTAGAGACTGTGCTAAAAAATACTCTTTTCACACAAGAAAACAATTTCACTTCTCGACGACAACAAGGGTTACATCTCAGTTAGCTTACCCGAAAAATGCAAGTTTTCCCTCTATTTCGGATTTACCGAGATCACACAGAGCACATGATAAAGAGCATACATAGACATGAAAACCCTTTCTGCTCTATTTTTTATTTTCCGAGATCGCATAGGGTGTAGGGAAAAGAGAATACATAGATAAAAAAGAGTGGCAACCAGGATATAAAAAACAGAAAATCGAAATAAAACTGAAATTTATCTCTGCAAAAATTAAAAAAATGGTGTATTCGGGCTTTATACCTTCGTATCTGACTGAAATGGTTGTATCTTAGGAAACCATAAACCTTTTTTAGTGAAACCAAAATAATTATTGGCTGAAACGACTGCTCCGGACATAGAACAATCATCCCAACCCAAAAATGTACAAAAATGGTAGAAACCAGAGATGCGACAACACGACTTCAAGATCTCAATCTATAATGGGAGTGGGTCTTCAAAATGCACTCTGATACCATGTTCGAAAACACAGGTATTTCAACAGAGGATGAACACCTTCAGTAACCAGTCATTTAACCAAATCAAAGATCAACACACTGATGTTTTGACGTGGTAGAACCCCTACGGGGAAACATCCACGACCCCAACCAACATGAACACTTGGAGCAGTTTATTAATGCAAAAGAAAAAAATTACAGAGATATTTACGATATATTTTTTCACAATCAATCATTGACAAACAACCCTCCATTCTCTTTAAATAGAGATCATGGACTAATGAGGTGTTAAGACACAAATCAATGTAGTCGGTAAGATCGAGGAGAATATGATCCGTTAGATCACTCTATGTCGGGAACACATCATAACCATCAGATTACCTAACTACAAATCCATACTAAAGAAACATACTTTTATAATGACACATTAGACCCAGTTGATCTTAACTAACTCCTAAGTATCTAAATATCCTAACAAAAAAGAGTCCAAAAAATATTGGGAAATCACATCAAGATCCGCATGGATCACCATAAAAACAACATTTAGGAATCATCCACTATATAGTCCTTATAATTATACATATTGGGATGCAATGTATAAAACACCAGAGTCACTAAATAAAAGGAATGTGATAATATTTAGGGGATTGATCACCCACTTGTTCTTGAATGTACCAAACCCCAACATCAAAATGCATTCCATCTTTTGAAAAACCATTAACATTAGAATTTATTTCTCTGTACTCTCGATGAAAATAAATAGAAATAAAGGTTGAACAAGCAATTTGAATTCCTAAAATATGGGCCTCAAGATATAATTGTCCAAATAGTTTACCCTATTCATTCAATTAATAAAAACTAGGGAGTCACCAAAAATATGAAGAGTGTGAGCACCTTTCTGAACAACTAGTATTAACATCAACTTTAAAGCCATTAGTTCTGCAAGATTATTAGTTCCCCCACTCAAAAAAACTCTAAAATTGATGAAATGATCATCACATAAGAAAATAACACCTCTTGTTCCACATCTCCAAGTATCCCCTTGGAAATCCCCATTGAAATAATCCCATGAACCACTTTTGTCCATTTGTTCCATTGTAATTTGTCTTTGAGGATTCTCTTTGGAAAACTGCTTAAAACCTTCAAGAATGGAGATACTCTAAACAACACATTGAAATAGTGGGACAAATATACCATTAAAAATTTACGTATTATAGGCTAGCCAGATTCCCCACCCAACAATCAAAGAAAAGCTTTAAATTTTTTTATAACAAAATTATTGTATCACATGTTCAAATGTTCATCTATTGAGAGCCCCCCCAAAACCTTACTTAATATTGTAATAGCCTCCAATTCTTTACATATAATGCGCCATCAAGGACCTTGGATGCCTCTTTTTTTTGTAAGTTATCTCAAGTAAGTTCCTTGATTTTAAGGGCCAACCACATAAAGATTCAAGATTTTAATGGGCATTGAACTTCCATAATTTTTTCCACCACCAAACTGAATTCCCCGTTCCTTTCACCTCTACTTAAAGTTCGATAACAAGTTTTGGGAGTTTATATTCCTCTTATGAGATTTCCACCCCAAAGTAACCAATCCTCAACTTCAATGATTCTCACATGGAAAGACCTAATAGTTGTCATATATCCCTCCCATTCAATAACATCCCTACCTTCCAACCATAACATGCTAACTGATTTCCAATCTTGAATCCAAATATTGGTTCCTTTTGGATATGCTCCTTGATTAAGGAAAACACACACAAGCCTATGGAGGTTCTCAACGAATCTTTATGATAATTTGTAACCCTCACCACTACCAACTCAAGGATTCGAACCAATCCTAGCTTGTATCCAATTCCCAAATTTTCCAAACAATCCATTGACCAATTATAGGAAATGAGAAGACCATTCCTTTCCACATAATAAATCCATTTTTCCTTTTTTTAAATTGGATTCATAATTTAGTCTTCCACTGGTCCAAAGAGATATATTTTTGAGTAATAACCTTGCATAAAAAATCTTTACCCCTAATCAACCTCCAAACACATTTGGTAGCCAAATCTTTCGACTCAAAGTATGAATATTCTTTAAACCCCAGTCCCCTAGATATTTTGGGATGGCAATGTACTGCCATTTAACCAATGGAATCCATGATTTCTCCTTGCATCCAAAGCATACGAATCTATAACTTATTTGCTAAATATTATCCAAAACACCCTTGGAAATAAATGCTAAAAACTTTCAATACATAAGAATTACATCTAGGATAGATTTAACTAAAACAAGCTCGCCTCCTCAGTATCAACTTAAATTGTACCAAACATATTACCTCTTTTCCACCTTGGCTATAAGATAGTTCCAATATCTCTTACCATAATCAATGGGCTTGAGAAAAAACCCTAAATATTTCAACCTAACTTGCATATCTATATTTTGAAATGGAAATAATTAAGAAAATAATCTAACCTCATCATTTTCTATCCCATAGAAAGAGACTATTGACTTCGGAATATTAACCAAAGTGCATGTTATTGTGCAATATAGGTTTAGTAATTCTTTGAGATTTAGAGACTCCCTCCTTGAACCATCATAGAAAAGAAAAATATCATAAACAAACTAAAGATGGGATAGAAATTTTTTACTTCTATATAGATGGCATACAACACATTTGAAGGGAACTCCATAGTAGTACAAAACCTAGGTATGAGAGATAGGCCCCCTCTGGATAACCATCTTCTTTGCTAAACCCTCCCTAAAGTCTATCCTGACTAGAATCCAACCAATAGTCATGACACGTGACTCTACAAAACTCATATATAGTTCCATAAACAAGCTAATATAGTTCCCAATATCCCTTAGAAAGACATCAAGTGACCACAAGTATAGAGGTAAGCCAGAGAGCTTTATCCAAACAAGAATAATGCATGACTTCTCTAGTTTTTTATAAAAAAAATAGAGGCCATTTTTTAATCATTAGGGAAGTCATATCCCAACACCGGTTAGAACTCAAAATATTCTCCACATCTACAATAGATCAAAATACGAAAGCCATCCAACCCTTGACTAGGAGATGAAACTGAGAGATATAACCTCACACCGAAGTCCATACTTTTCTCATCTAAACCCTAAAAGTTTTATCACACATTCTTCTTCCCTAAAAATGACCAACCAATTCTTGTGAATCCAAATCCATAACTTGATGCGTTTCTACATCATCCCTGAAAACCAAAAGTATTGGGTTTCCCTTCTTATGGACACACCACTTATTTCTTTGTATAGACGAATTTCCACCAATTTTCTTTCAACCTCGCCCTCACTAGAGTACCCAGGAAAGTCCTTTGTACCTTCCACCTTATCTATAGGTATTTTTTAAACTTTGAGAAGTAGGCCTAGATAAACCCTACCATACAAGCTCTCACCTCCACCTAATGGCATCAAGTACCTCACAACCGCATCCTCCTCTACTATTAACAAGTTTATAATTATCAGTGGACTAGGAGCAAGGTGTGTATTAGAACCAAAGGGAGAAATTTTCAAGGTGGAAGACGAGGAAAAATTATTTTCCTAATACCACATCTATGAAAGGGATTTCATACAACACTTTTAAGATCCCCATCATCTCAATTCTTCGAACCCAAATTAAAGAAGGGTTCTCCACCATTGATTGTAGGATGATTGTCCTTCAGACGATCCTCACCCTCCACATAAGGAGATAAATCCAGATCTGTTAGATCCATATGGGAATGTTGATGGGAGGGTCAATTTGGAAAAATATGTGCCTCATCCAACATATCTTATGTATCATCCACCAAATCATCATTCAACATTTTCATAACTTCTTCCAAAACCTTAGAAAATGTTTCCCCTCCTACAAAACCCTAGCACCATCATTATCAATTTTCTTGTGATTTTTTCTTACATAAAATTCAAATATGTGTGTTTTCTATTCATAATCAATAGTATGTGTTTGTAGGTTAATGTACTCAATAAACCATATGTCACTTTTAACAAAAAATAATTAAATGAGATGAAGTCTTAGATGGTGAAGACTCTTTTAGGAAATCAACATCTAGATTACGTGGAAGGAATATTTGGAAGAACTTGCACTCATTTTCACCATAATGATTGACCTCTATTGTAAGCCATCATATTGTTACGAGCTTCTGTCAGGTTCTTGGAGAAATTAAAACAACATGAAAGTTGATTGCACATGCATAACTCGAACATTCTCTTTTCTCCTCAATTTGTTTTTAATTTATCTTTTCAAAATTTCAAGGAAGCGACTTTTAAATTGGTAAGAGATATAAATTCTATTATTTGTGTTTAAAATTATAAATGAATTTTACTTATTCATATATTAAGTTGAATTTTTAGTTATTTATGTTACATGCACAAACTTGATATTGGTAGCTCCAATAGTGATCCATTTATGAGTGTTATAGAAAGCATACATCTTGCATGTTGGACACAAGAAAATTATTATGACCCTTTTCTTATTAATGAAAATATGGAACCAAACATAGTAAACATTTTTCAAAAGCCACAAGCATTGAGGATTAACTATTTTATAGCTACATTTTCAAGTGAAGGACACTAGGTTTTGGATTTGTTCTCTGATTTATGTGAGATTTATAATATAATGAATATGAAAGTGTTTCCAATGTTTTATCATCATTGTCATCATTATTATTTTAATATTAATGGGTAATGATTATATAAAAAAAGAGTTGTGATGGAGCCTGTTGTGAACATAAGATATGTATTAATAATAATAAATAATACACGATAATAAATAATACAATAATAAAATAATAAATAATTAATAATTAATTAACAAATAAAGTCATGAGTATTCATAAAGGAAACCTTAGGCCATATATTAAGCTCGAGCCTCAATGCATGATGATCATCATTCATTTATCATTCTATTACAATTTATAAGTATTTTATGTCTCAATGAACAAATAAAGTTTAATTACGACATTTGTATTCGAGTGAGCCACCAACCGTCGATTTTCGTACCATTGCCATCGTACTATGTCTGTACCGATCCATAGGTTTTCACCAAATATTGCTTAGAAAAATCATCATATTGTTATGTTGTATCATTAAAACAAATGGTCGTAGGATTTCCATACAACATTGAACCCATACATCCAATAACTGTTTAAGTCATGCGTACACCAAATTTGTTTGGTCTGTGTTACCCCCAAACTAGGGGTAACTAAAGAGATCATGTCGTGAGGCCCACAGGTTGTAGGCATGGAGTGACGAGATCCATATGGACATATTATAGCCTCAAAGGGACCTTATTTTCATTGATTCCTTCTACACATCACCAACAACAACGTCCACCACACTAGCCTGGTCCCAGAAGGAAATGGGTCTTGCTCCATGAGGTAATGAGTCTAGGTATCATGGTAATTGTCACTCTTATATTTGAATCAACATCTAGTGACTCCACTGACCTTTTCCAAGGTGCCACCTTACTCTCAAATTTGTGATATTTTCAAGATATAGGATCATGACGCCCTTGGAACAAGTGTATTCATCTATTGATTTTAAAAGTTTTCAAGGATACCCACATTATTTTTATATAAAGTGGTTGAGAAACTATCCAAGATTTATAGGCCTCCCCATTACTCACGTTGTAGAGTTCTTGAAGTATATAAGTGAGGTAGAATTTGAAGGGGAGGATGTTCTGGTAAAATTGTTCATACTTTCCTTGCCATCATTTGTACAAGATTGGATCAAGGGTTGTTGCGAATAAAATGGTATATCCTCTTTCATAGATCTCGTTGGTAGGTTTCTTGAGTTCGCGAAACCACAGTGCCAGACGTATGAAGATGTTCTTCAAAATCTTGCAGTAGTCTTAGAAAAGGAAGGATTCACCACTGAGATTGTAGAAGATATCATGGGTGCGCACCATACTCAATACCAAGAACCCTCTGACATAGAAGAAGAAATTTATGAAGAAGGTTTCCAACCCCTTGAAAATGAGCGAGAATTTTCCCATGATTCTATAGAATACAATGAAGACTTGATTGAAGAGGTAATTCATGAGGATCACGTCATCTACTCTTCTATTTGATGAAGTCATCCAAGCTGTTGTCCCTCCTACACAAGAAGAAGATAATATTTCCCTTTCCAAGATTTTGATGATTCTTTATTTTATGATTTGGACAATGAAGAAGTGTTAGAGGAACCCTTGGATGTATGAAACTCTTCATGTTATGATAAAGGTAATGATATGGTTGTTAATATCAACGAGTTCATACATCTTGGAAAACAAAAATGGGATTTTCTTGGTCATGATGAAGATCCCATTTATGATATGGAAGGTCATTTTCAATTATTGCATTTACAACTATCATATGAGATTGCTATTGATTTTGACATTTGGAAACAAGGAGATGATAAAATTACATATATATTCCAAACACCCAAGGATGAGTTAATGCGATGTTCTCATGATGATTTCTGGTCATACCTTGAGGAGTTTGACGAATATTCTTTTGAGCACTTGGATTTATTCTATTAAGAAGATTTTCAACTGTCGTTGTGCTCAGATGTTGATAAGGGTGAGGACATGGTTTGCTTGAAGAAAGATACTTGTGATGAGGTTTTCCAACTCCTTTTGTTTCCTTTATCTCTCTATGTCATTGAGGATGCAATTTGGAAACATGTCCCTTGTCTTAATTTTTCTCTAGGGAAAATCCTTTTCTTAGAATTCAAGGGTAGGATGAATGCTTTAAGAAGAATTTGTATATCTCAGTATTTCAACTTTCCCTTGGGAATTTGTCAGTCATCCTCCAGTTTCTTGTTCATCCCTTCTCAGACCTCAGGAAGTGATAGGGTTCAAGGTAGTCAACCTTCAAACTCTTTGAGTCAACCTCTCAATTTTTTGACCTTTCATGATCATTTTCATAGATGGATTGAGTGCTTTTCTGGAAATGTGACTTGGCATGATTTTGTCCCTCCCTCCTGCCTCCATGAGTTAGATTTTATGATTTCCTATGATATGACGCATGTTCTAACCCATGTTATTTTTGTGCTCAAGTTGCCATTTTTTTTGTTTATGATGAAGCACAGAGGCATGTGTTATGATGTATTGCTAGGATGGTTTCACTGGTTGTATGATTATACCTAGCATTCAACTAGCAAGTAAGTGTAGGTAGGTAGGTAGGCATTTGCATCCATTGTATATACCATGCATGTCATGCTAGTGTAGTTTTAAGTGCATTTTCATATTGCTTTGTCTCACTTTAATATTGCTTTGTGAATCAGTTGTTACTGTGCTTAAACAATTTTATGCCTATTAAAATGTTATTAAACTTATTCAAGTGATCATCAAGATTATGCAAATCATGAACAACATAAATAATAAACATCAATCACACACATGGTATACACAGAGATAGATATTCATGAGGAAACCCATAAAGGGAGAAAACATCTTCTTCTTGGAATGATAGGCAGTCTTTTATGTTATGTACATCATCAATATTTGAGAACCAACTCAAAATGAGGCTACAACCTCTTATTTAACAAGATGTAACTTGTTGAGAGCACCAACCCTTTGGTTTCTCTAGCACCCACTAGAAGGTAGCACCAAATCCCTGAGTGTTCCAGCGCCAACTTTTAGTCACACATGAACCAACCTGTATAACATAGAACAATGGTTCGCCATTGCACCACCCTACCACCATGGTTTTTTTGGCTGCAACTAGATGGAAGCTACAACTCCCTCTGTTCAAGCACCCACTTGAAACTCTGAGGACACCAATCCTCCCTAGCACCTCCCTACCACCCTAAAATATAAATCTTTTCTTTATGAAATTTATTACAGTGATACATTATTTATCAATGGCTTACCAGTCTCATCACTGTTCCGCTACACTGCTAAGCTCTGCCTGCATCAGTGTCTTGCTGCTGCTCACATCATCTTGCACCACCATGTTCATCTTCTCTTATACCTTTTATGTTCTGTGCTACCTCTTCATTATTTTCACTGTGTCTCTGATATTCACTTCAGATCATACACTGCATCCCTTCCTACACACATACATCACCCTAAAAAAATCACACTATCTTCTTTGTTCTGCATATTTTTCACATGCTGAGTCATCTACTTGATCATCATTCAAACTCTTCATCTTCTTTGGTGGTTATCCATAATCGGTTCATCATCAGTGGGCATTATCCTGAGATTCTTTGGCTTCTCTGGTAGTTGCAACTATTCGCCCTCTTTGGAAGTTACAATCAGTCATTTTTGGTGTCTTTGTCTTCTACGCCCCTTCTGTCACATGACCACCAGTAGTGACCAGACGCCTATTCAAAATATGCTTCTCAATCTTGGTCTAGTGAGCACTATCTCCTTTTTTCGATATGACCTTGGGCAATGAACTTCACGTGACCACGCGATTGAGGGCGCGACCAAAGGTGGTTTGAGGGAAACCTGCTTTTCGCCCCACAATTCACCATAGAGCTCCATGTTGACCGCCCATTTAG
>JZKD02S1679836.1:130195-156652 GCA_000966675.3 Picea glauca | reverse complement strand
AAAACGATGAGGGTAAAAGAAATTCCATGGTCTGAATTCCTTTCTTCACCCAAAGTCAAATACGACTCCAAAGGTATGCCTTTATCCTTGTTCAAAAAATAAATGGAAGATTCTGCTGATAATTATCAAGCAATTTGTTACCTGTGAGGGACGTTACAACTTGCTTTTCCTCTTATCTTTTTCGATTGCTGAAAGTTTTCATGGGCTGGGAGCTGAACATGCCATTTTACTTTCTCAAATATCTTACTAAAATGTGTAAATTTTATCAAAGAGCCACTCTGAGTTCAAAGAGAAATTTATACCATCATGAGTTAATCATAATTCTTGTCGATTATCATCTTAGCCAAGTCGATGTTTCCTGAGATTATTTTATTGCAAGAAACAAATGCATAGAAACCCTAGGATCGACTCCTCGATCTAATATTGTAGGCCTAGGTGTTGAATCTTCAAATTTGTTTGAAGAAAACGATATGGACCTCTTCCTAGTTGCAGGTTCGAAACTTGTCACGCGTAGCATGAGACGAAATCTTGGTATGGAGATAAATCCTATGTGTCAGACAGATGCAAATATGGATTTGTTTCAATCCTCGGTCCAAACAACAACTGCATCACCTACATCAAAACCCCATAAAATTGTTAAATCCTCTGTTGTAGATGCATGTAATAACCCAAATGAATTGATTGATTTTAAAAATAAAAAGAAAGGAAGAAAAATCACAAGAATGCTAAGGAATAAGTCAAAAGGAACATCCAACATTGATTCTCCTATTGTTGTTGAGGATGAGGGGCTTGAGTCTACTCAAGAGACCACTACACAAAATGATCCATCTTCGCCAACAATGGAGAAACCTACAGAAGAGAATTCCAAAATTGACCCCAGCCTGGAAGGCCAAATATCATAATATCATGCCCATTCTGCAGTCAAACATGATAGATTTGGAACTTGAAAAGGAGAAACTCAAAACACTAAATAAGTCATTAATTGCAGATAATGAGAAGAAATTAAATGATATAAAATGCAGAGCAGATAAAAAAGAAAAATGTTGTGGCTATTAACTCTCCAGAAGTTAATATTTTCATTAACTAATATTTCACCATCTCTGCTTCTTGATATTCAGATTTTGTTTTAAACTAGTGTTTTGATTGCCAGGAAAATACAATGTTTTTATTTTATTCATTTTATTTTAATAAAGAGCAGCTACAGAATTTGAAATTATGTAGCCACTCTAATTTTATATTGTTTTTGTTATTTTAATTCATTTTATTGAGGTTTTAATTTATTCTATTTTGTTTTGAACAGGTGGAAAATATGAGTTTTGATAGAAGATTATGGGCAGTTGCATTTTCAAGATTTCGAAGATAAACTTGTGGAGAAAACGCAGTATGCAATGAGATGATGTGGACCAAAACTCTTGCATGAAGACCCTCCAAAAATCTCTAAAACAATCTCATTATTAATAGAAATTAGTTTTAAAAGCTCGAGATCATTTGAATTTTTGGGATAAAGTCAGTTGAGTTTAGTCTCTAGTTTGGGAGAAACTAAAGCTTTTGAATAATATCCTAATTCCATATTTATTGGAGAGATTCCCTCTTCAATTAATGATAGTTGTTAGAGATTGTGAGGGGTTTTGGGTCTTATAAAAAGGAAAAATAAAACATAAGAAAATGACTTTACTACACTCTTGTATTAGGCTAGTTTCTTCCTATGGGATTTCCAAGGACTGTGTAATAACATAGTTACTTGAAGTTAATGACAAGTTTCCTTTTATCCACTGTTGTATGCTTAGTAAGCTTCTTGTTATATTTTTCTTGTTGATTTAATTTTGATTTAAATCTTTATTTTTGTAAAGCTATCTTTACAGAGAATTTAATTAAAATTTAATGATGGTTTCAAGGAAACATGATTGCAATTTATGGTAACTATTTATCATTTATTTACAATCTTGTTTTACCTTAATGACTCTTATATTAGAAGAACTATTTCTTTAATATGATAGTAGGTTTTAATTTGAATTCATAATTGAGTTTGAGTATATGTTATGGTTGTCTTAATAACTATAACTATTTGTTGAGATCTTTCCATCGCATATTTATGTGAAGAACTTTTCCCCTTTTAGCATTTTTCTCTTGATTTGGATGAGATATGCATCTTGTCCTAATCGATATAGGATAATTTAGATTTCCTTTCTGTAATTTGTATTATTGATTATATTTGTATTTGCATTTAGAATAATTTTGTTTCATTTTCCAAAGTCTCCTTTTGCAGGAGCAAATCCAAGCGTGGCTTCGCTGAGCCCTTATTTCAGCTAACACGAAAGTTTGTCCTTTTCAAGTGGCCACGAGAAGGTAAATATTTCCCTTTGCTTGTTATCATCAATATGTAATATCATAAGTTAGCAAGCATAAATATGTGTATATATATTTGTATATATAGAATAGTCTTGATTATATTAACATTAGATTAGGTTATTCTTAGGACAAGGGTAACTGGAGACCCATAGAACTAATCGAGATCACTATTTCAACGGTTAAGGGTCTATTTGGGACCTTGACCGTGTGATCTCCTTATAATGTTGAACATGGTCAGTTTTGGCCATCAACAGTCCCTTATCTCAATTTTTCTCTAGGGAAAATCCTTTTCTTAGAATTTAGGGGTAGGATGAATTCTTTAAGAAGTTGTATATCTTAGTCTTTCAACTTTCACCTGGGAATTTGTTAGTCATCCTCCAGTTTCTTGTTCATCCCTTCTTAGACCTCGGGGAGTGATGGGGTACATGATAGTCAACCTTCAGATTCTTTGAGTTAGCCTCTTGAGTTTTTGACCTTTCACGATCATTTTCATAGATGGATTGAGCGCTTTTCTGGAAATGTGACTTGGCATGATTTTGTCCCTCCCTCTCACCTCCATGAGTTAGATTTTATGATTTCCTATGATATGATGCATACTCTAACCCATGTTATTTATGTGCTCAACTTGTCATTGTTTCGGTTTACGATGAAGCACGAAGGCATGTGTTATGATGTATTTTTAGGATAGTTTCACTGGTTATATGATTATACCTAACATTCAACTAGCAGGTAAGTGTAGGTAGGTAGGCATTTGCATCCATTGTATATACCATTCATGTCATGTTAGTGTAGTTTTAGTTGCATATTCATAGCAGGTAAGTGTAGGTAGGTAGGCATTTGCATCCATTGTATATACCATGCATGTCATGTTAGTGTAGTTTTAGTTGCATATTCATAGCAAGTAAGTGTAGGTAGGTAGGCATTTGCGTCCATTGTATATACCATGCATGTCATGTTAGTGTAGTTTTAGTTGCATATTCATATTGCTTTGTCTCACTTGTATATATGCTCATAATTATATGCTAGATTAGAGATATTTTCTTCCTCATTTTGATTTTTATCATATATGGACAAAGGGTGATATCACCACCCTAGATGCACTGGTATTTTTATCTAAGTTTTAGCAGGAACATGACATACCAGAGATGTTGAGGTTCTGATGTGCTCTATGGTGAGAACATGTCTCTAGGTAGGTTCCAGATGTTACCCCCAAACTATGGGTAACTAAATAGATCATGTCTCGATGCCCATAGGTTGTACACATGGAGTGCCAATATCTAGACAGATATAACATAGCCTCATAAGGCCCTTATTTTCATTGATTCCTTCTACACATCACCAACAACAACGTCCACCACACCAGCCTGATCCCATAAGGCAATGGGTCTTTCTCCATGAGGTAGTGATTCTAGGTATCATGGTAAGTGTCACTCTGATATTTGAAGCATTTGAACATATTGCAAATAATATTTCTTGATTTCATAACGTTTGCTTGGAATTTATGCTCTTTTCCTTATTTAAACTTGGTGGGTGTCATTGTGTCTTAGTAAGTTGGTCACGCTTAGGAATAGGTTTATACTTGGTGGTTCCTTGAAGAGTCATCATCCACTCCATACCTTACTTGTCACTTTCCATTCTTATTTCCCTCCATATCCTCAGCCTTTTGAGATCTTCAGGTGTATTGACCCAAGAAGGGATTGTACCTTACCTCATGGGAAGAAGGGGATAAAGACCCAGAGGGTAAAATTAGCTAGAAAAGGATAAAATCCTATCATAAAACCTTTGATATGCTTCGCCCCAGGATCCCCGAGAAAGCAATGAAATGCTTCTCTGTAAGAAATGGGGGACCTACAAAATGAATGATAATGAATACTCAAGGTGTTAGTTGGGGGATAGGAGGTCCCATCACGAGTTGACCTGTCATGATCATAGGTATTTAGTGGTATGACGTTACCATCATTTGGTCACTAAGCCAGGGTAGTGGCTCTCAGTTGCATCACTGAGGGAAAGGGGGTGTCATCACGAACCAATCTTCTCATTTCCGTGAGGTACTTGTGAATGAAACTGTTGTATTTGGACACCAAGCGAAGACACTGGCATCCAACTAATTCCTTGAAACATGAAAGAATAATAAAGAAAAAGTTAAGAAGAAGAAAATGGAAAATAAATGGGCTTGCAAAAATTGCAGTGAGTACAAAGGGCTTCTCACCCTCTACAAACGCACCCATAGGTAAGACAATACAAACCCTTGTATGTCATGAACCCCATGCCCAAAATCTCATCCTAGACCATCTCACATACACATGTGACTAGGATAGGTTCTACTTAGGAAACACCCTGGACCTCGGAGTGAATGACCCAAAAGGGCACCTTGAAACCCTTCCCAAACCTAAATTTGACAAATTGTATAATGTCTTTGAGCATTTGTTTAGTTTGAAAACGGGGGTTTGATGCACATGTTCAGGTGGTTTGATTATTAGATGTGGCTTACTTGTTATGATATGTGTGACTCATGGACCCCTAGAGGGCGTATCTGTTTTCATTTTTAGGACCTTACCCTATGGACATGTATTCATGATGAGATGATCAATTCGAACATTCATGAAGGCTTGAAGCCCACAGATAGATGCATAAACCCCATGCTTGGGGAAAGACAATTATGACCAACTTTCATGATGAAGGAAGAGGTCGTTTTCTTTGGAGGCACTTTGGCAGGCATGCGTGATGAAATGCCACCCTTCCCCACCTGGGTGTGAGCCTCTGAAGGCTTTGGATGCCACCCTAGTATCCCATGATGTCACCTAGGGATATGGTTTGACACTTGGAGGGGTTAGACTGTAGTTCTGGAATGTGTGGCATGGAGGAGGACCTTTGGATTCCCAACGTTTTGCTAGATGACCTCAATGCTTCATGGAGAAGGCCTAATGCCACCCTAGGAAGGATGATGCCACCTTCTTTAGGGTTTAATTTTGTGAAAATAATTTAATTTTAAATTTTAAGAGACAAATTGACATGTAGGCTCTGTTTTGTGAAAATACACAACTTTTGGGTAAATTAGCCAGGATTTCCCATATAAATATAGTTGGCTAATTTCATTTTTTCATCATAACTAACCTCTCACAAGAGGGGGACTGAAACTGATGCCCTTTTTTGGGTACTTGGCTGAAATTTTGAGGCACACTTGCTTGGAGATTTGTTTGGGATCATTTCTTAGTGGAATTTTGACAAATCTAGGTTTTTTATGCTTGATTATTCTTGGTGAAGTAAGTAAAAATGCAATTTTCATTTCATGATAAATGTTTATGGTATGTTTACTTGTTTATATTTAAGATTATGAAATTGCTTGCTTGAAAACCCTAGGAGTAAGAAACATAAGGTGCTTCTTTCTTGCTCTTTGTTTTGCTAGTCTTACTTAAGAAGATCTTGTCTAGACAAACTTCTAAAACCCTAAAGTGATAACATTTTAGAAGCTTTGTCTAGTTCTTATTGCATTAGATATATTTCAAGAGTCTAAAGATAGGAGAAATTGCTAGGGTCTAGAATTGTCTACACCCTAGTTGAACCTTCTCTTAAGGGCTTGGTACTTGAGGACTTAAGGTGTTATTCCTCAAGCTTCCACCTTTTCATCTCTTTGAAAAGTATAATCATTGTTATTTCTCCAAGTTATTGTGCTGATGTAATTGACTCCATAAACACTAAAAAACACTACTTCTTACTTCTCTCTTGTTGGAAGATTGATCAAACACTCAAACCTTATTCATTCAAGCCTATGCTAACTAATTCTAACACTAACTTAGCCTAGATCTCTAACTTTCTTATTGTTGTTATAAATGTTTGCTACAACCATTTAATTGCAAATATTTTTTTGCATACACTAAGCTAACTCATAGCTAACTTACTCACAACTTGCTTGTGACAATTGCTAAGGAATCTACTTGATATATGCTCAATTTTCACTGTCTTTTCTAGCAATTCTGAGCACTAATTCTTGTGGCTGTTACAATTTACTTTTGGCTGTTATAAACTGTCATCGAACTATAATTTTTCCTCAGCCATCATATAACTGTATTCTCTATTGTCTTTGGAGGCTTTACTATCATTTTTGTACATGAAATTGCCATATATATTCTTTGTTGTTCTTGTTTCGGGAAGGTACACAAATTGGACTTCTTTGCCTCAATTTATCAGATGTAGACTTTGTTGACTTTGGTCACTGGTGAGAGGGGGTTATTTCTTGACATAACCTTAGCCTACCCAACCCTTTAGGCCATTGTGGACGCCTCCCTTGGGGTAGTTTCTTTCCTACTCTTAAAATGTTGGGATCTCCTACCAAGGTGATAGTGGTAGGACATCTTGTTGTTAGGTCAATTGTTTTTCACTTTCCTTGGGATTTGGGCAAGTATAGATTGTGTGATAATATTTTTGGCACTATTTCCAGGGACATCATGTCAATTTCCCTGGAATGACATATCTTCGGTAAGTTTTTCTTCAAAGCCTTTTACTTTACAAGCTTACATGGCGACTCCATTGAGGGTGTTTCCCTCTTTTCCTTTGGTAATCTTAAATGGATCATGTGGTGACTCCACTGACATTTTCCAAGGTTTCACCTTATTCTCAACTTTGTGATATTTTCAAGATATGGGATCATGGTGCCATGGGAACAAGTGTATATGTCTATTGATTTTGAAAGGTTTTAGGGATACCCACATTATATTGATATAAAGTGGTTGAGAAAATCTCAAATATTTAGAGGCCTCCCCATCACTGACGTTGTAGAGTTCTTGAAGTATATAAGTGAGATATAATTTGAAGGGGGGGATGTTTTGGTAAAAATTTTCATACTTTCCTTGCCATCATTTGTACAAGATTGGATCAAGGGTTGTTGTGAAGAAAATGGTATATCCTCTTTCATAGAACTCATCGGTAGGTTTCTTGAGTTCGCGAAACCATAGTGCCAGACGTATGAAGACATCCTTCAAAATCTCGTGGTAGTCCTAGAAGATGAAGGATTCACGACTGAGATTATAGAAATATCAGGGGTGCACACCATACTCAATACCAAGAACTCTCTGACATAGAAGAAGAGATTTATGAAGAAGGTTTCCAACCCCTTGAAGTGGAGCAAGAATTTTACCATGATTCTATAGAATAAAATGAAGACCTGATTGAAGAGGTGAGTCATGAGGATGAAGTACTAATATCTTTTCCTCTATTTGATGAAGTCATCCAAGTCGTTGTCCCTCCTACATAAGAAAAATATAATATGGTAAGTCATTTCCCTTTCCAGGATTTTGATGATGCTTTATTTTATGATTTGGAAAGTGAAGAAGTGTTAGAGGAACCCTTGGATGTACGAAACCCTTCATGTTACGATAAATGTGATGATATGGTTTCTCATATTGTTGAGTTCATACATGTTGGAAAATGAAAATGGGATGTGGTTGGTGATGATGAAGATCCCATTTATGATATGGAAGGTCATTTTCAATTGTTTCCTTTACAACTATCATATGATATTTCTATTGATTGTGACATTTGGAAACAAGGAGATGATACACTTACAGATATATTCCAAACACCCAAGGATGACTTAATGTAATGTTCTCACGATGATTTATGGTCATACCTTGAGGATTTTGACAAATATTCTTTTGAGCACTTGGATTTATTCTATGAAGAAGATTTTCAACTGTCATTGTGATCAGATGTTGATAAGGGTGAGGACATGGTTTTCCTGAAGCAAGATACTTGTGATGAGATTTTCCAGCTCCCTTTGTTTCCTTTATCTTGCTATGTCACTGAGGTTGTAGTTTGGAAACATGTCCCTTGTCTCAAGTTTTCTCTAGGGAAAAACCTTTTCTTAGAATTCATGGGTAGGATGAATGCTTTAAGAACAAGTTGTATATCTTAGTATTTCAATTTTCCCCTAGGAAGTTGTTAGTCATCCTCCAATTTCTTGTTCATTGTAACATCCAGTTCTACTGAGCACATTTTATACTGACTTATTCTTTGAGGACACTTGCGAGAAAGTGATCCAGTTATGACACATTATGATTATGCCTTGATTATGAGTATATTGTGATTTCATTGTGATTACATGTTAAATTATATATATATATATATATATATTCATAGGTATTATTGATGATTTCCCCTGAGTGTGCATGATACATGATAGGTTGAGGATGTTGAGTGGACTTGTATTTGGTTTGAGTATTTGATTTACATGCATGCGATTTATATGATGATTTTAGTATGGATATTATGCATATGGATTATTGACATTTCCCTTATTAGTGGATGAAGGATCGGTAATGTTTGTTAATCCGACTCACATAAGGAGTAAAGGGGTCATACACAGAAAATAGACAGATGAGGGAGATATGTGGTAACGTCTCTGTCACAAACTATTAGCACTCTCGTTATGACTTTAACTATAGGTTAACGATTTCCTAGTTTGAGAGGTCCACGATGTCGTGAGGGAAGATTGAGACAGTTGCTCATGAAGAATTATGAGGGGCGTGCAATAAGGTAGAATCTTTATTCCTTATAAATCTCTTAGTCTGTCACAAGGTCGACCGAGTGGAGTGTTGACTCCAAGTGTCTGACAAACTTTCAAACTAGTCAAAGGAAAGTGGCACCCTTGGAGCATGGAAGTATGTCTTGAAGGGTGCGTCACATAAAAAAATTGCGAGTCAATAAAAATCTAGATGGCCTAGAAAATATAATAAAAATGTTAAGACTTTGTTTGAATAGAATATTTAATTAATTATTAAAATTATAATCTAAAAAATCTAACAAGTGTCTAAGTCTAAGATGGTTGGCTAAATTAAAACATTAAAAGGGAATAATTTAAGTGAAATAAGAAATAAGAATAAAATTAGGTAAATGTACATGTGTGCATTAAAATAATAAAATGGAATTTTAAAATAAAAAGAATTTAAAACATGAGAGAATAGGTGGTTCACATAAGAGAAACATATTGAGTCAATCTACCATTAATCATGTTAAGGTTTAAACTATTATTAGGTTTCTTTTCAATTTACTAGATAACCATAGCATAGATAGGATCACTGAGAGAAACACAATCACAAGATACACAACATTTATCCCGGGAAACCCTCATGGGGGAGAAAACCCAACAAAAACTTCCTTAATATAGATAGCCAATACAATTCCAAGACAATAAACCAAACACTAGAGAATATCCTTTACTGAGCAATGCACCTCTCTCTTCCTTCTTCTCCCAACTGCAGCGACCACACTTACGCCCTAAGTGAGTGAATGAGTGAGTGATAAAATGAGGCTATGTCTTCCTTTATTTATACAAACTGGCAGGAGATGGAAAGGTGTCTCTTCACTAGGCAGGGCCGACTTGTATTCTTAGTGGTTAAAACCACTTTAATTATCCTGGGGGACGACTTCTGAATTTGCATAATATATTTAGGGTTTGACCAATCCACAAAAAATGATTTGGTAAATTACAATGCCCGACATGATCAATCCACAAAAGGGAATTGATCTAATGAATAATAACTCAATAATAAATATAATACTCTTTGCAGTTACAATATTTCAACACTCCCCCTTAACAAGAAGGGTATTCTATAACATCAACAAGAGAGAGAGAGAGAGAGAGAGAGAAGCAACATCAACAACATCTGGAACATTGACTGGCATATCTATAAATCATCGAAAGTTTTTTTCATCATCAATATCATCATCCACAACAGGGAGCTGGAATGTAATCATCATCATTTGCATCAACATGGATTAGTTTAACACTAATACATCATCATCAATAAAAACACAAGGCTGATACAACATCAACAACAACAATATCACAACACAAAGGTTGGAGCATCATCAACTAGAACAACATCACAGCACGAAGGCCGGGGCATCATCAACAACAACAACATCACAACATGAAGGTTGGAGCATCATCAACATTAGCACTAGGCTGGAAATCTTCAACACGAAGCTGACATCTCAACAACATCAACACGAAGCTGGAAATATTAAACACGAAGCAAGCATCTCAACAACATCAACACGAAGATGGAAATATTCAACACAAGGCTGGCATCACAACAACATCAACACGAAGCTAGAAATCCTCAGCAAAAGGCTGGCATCAACACTACTCCCCCTTTCAAGGGAGGTCCTTTCGGACTACACCAATCTTATCTTCAAAGTGCTCAAAATTTACACGAGATAGAGGCTTGGTCAACACATCAACAACCTATTCATCTGTGCTAACATACTGGAGATTTATGACTCCTCTCTACATCATATCATAGATGTAATGATATCAGATCTCTATGTGTTTTGACTTGTCATGGAACACAGGGTTCTCTGTCATCTTTATGCATCTTTGGTCATCACATAGGATCACAGTTGCTTCCATCTCCAGATCGAATATACCTGTCAACAAATTCCAAAGCCATATGGCTTCACAATTGGTGGAACATGCAACAATGTATTCTGCTTCTGTCGTGCTGAGAGAAATGCTTGATTGCTTCCTACTCTTCCATGAGATCATGGATGACCCCAGACTGAAACAACATCCTGAAGTGCTCTTTCTGCCAGAGACACTTCCAACCCACTCTGAATCGGTATAACCACTCAGTCTGAAGTCATAATCTCCATTATAACTGAGACCACAATCTAATGTACTTTTAAGGTACCTCATCACATGTTTTGCAGTGACCAAGTGAACACGTCTGGGATCTACCAGAAATTGAATCAAGGTGTTCACAACAAAACATATATCTGGCATGGTGTTCGTCAGATACACCAACGATTCAATGATCTATATGTACAACTTAACATCAATCAATTCTGATGAAGTGTCAACCAGGAGCTTCAACTTTGTTTCCATGGGTTTATTCATTGATTTTCACTCCAACATATCAAATCTCTTCAGTATTTCAACTGCATACTTCCCTTGGTTAAGGAAGATCTTCTTTGGGCTCTTCCATACCTCAAGACTTAAGAAATAGTGCATTAGGCCAAGGTATTTCATCTCAAATTCTACAACGAGCTTCTTCTTACAATCTGTGATGAGATTTTCTTCTCCAATTAAGAATAAGTCATCCACATACAAAAACAATATAAATGGCTCATCATTCATAACCTTGAAGTAAAGGTTAGAATCATCTTTACTCTTGGTAAATCCCAAGCTCATTGGGAAACTATCAATCCTTCCATACCAAGCTCTAGCAACTTGTTTCAATCCATACAGAGCCTTCTTCAACTTGCAGACATGAGTCTTCCTATCTTCAACTTCAAACCCTTGAGGTTGTTCTATATACACTTCTTCTTCAATGACACCATTCAAGAAAGTTGTTTTTACGTCCATTTGGTATAAATTCTACTTCATCTTAGCTGCAAGAGCTATGATGGTTCTGATTGAAGTGTATTTGGCTACAAGATAAAAAATTTCTTCATAGTCAATTCCTTCCTTTTGAGAAAAGCCACGAGAAACAAACCTTGCTTTATATTTCTCAATACTTCCATCAACAACATGTTTTATTTTCAAAATCCATTTGGAAGATACCACATCTTTGCTCTTTGGTATGGGAACTATTTCCCATACATCAATCTTTATAATGGATTGGTATTATTCTGTCATGGCATCTGCCCATTTTTTCTTCTGAATAGCTTCTTCAAAGCAAGTAGGCTCCTTATCTAAGAGATCACACATCAAAGCCATATAACTAGAGAATGGTTTGGGTTTCTTGAATTGTCTCATGGTTCCTTTGGGGGCACCATACTTCTCTCCATCTTGAATAAGTTTCCTTTCCCAGGCTATATTTCTCTTGTGGGAGATCGTCATATGGGGAGGTTCTTTGGATTCTATTATGTCATGATCTTCTAGAATCTCCTCATTAGGGGAAGTTATGAATTCCCTCACTGGTTCTACAACTATGGGAGCCACAGGTTCTTCTTCATATACTTGTTCAAGCTGACATCTTCTTGATTTCTTGAGTGTTGCATTTTCATCAAAGGTTACATCCCTGTTGATCTCAATATGATGGTAACCTGGTATATAAACTCTGAAGGCCTTGGAGACCTCACAATATCCAACAAATATTTCCTTCTTTCTTGAAGGGTCCACCTTGGTTTTCTTCTCTTTTAGAATGTGTACAAATACTAGACAACCAAATATTTTGAGATGGCTTACTTCTGGCTTCTTTCATGAGAACATCTCTTCAGGGGTCTTGAACTCAAGTGCACTATGGGACAATCTGTTTTGTACATACACTGATTTTCTTGTTGCTTCTGCCCATAATTGCATTGGAAGATTTTGATCATGGATAATGGTCTTCACTACTTCCATTATAGTTCTTTTCTTTCTTTCTGCTATGCCATTTTGTTGAGGATTGTAGGGAATGGTGAGATCCCTCTTGATCCAGACATCTTTGTAAAATTTTGCAAACTCTTTTGAGGTGTATTCTCCTCCATTGTCTGACCTGAGTATCTTGATATTTCTTTCAGAGAGATTCTTTATCAAGGCTTTGATTTCCTTGAATTTACTGAACACTTCATCTTTTGATTTCAAAAAGTAAACCCAGGTTTTGCGAGAATAGTCATCAATAAAAGACACATAGTATACATACCCACTAATGGAGATTGATGGAATTAAGCCACATACATACGAGTGAATGAGCTCTAGGACTCCTTCTGCTTTATTGTCTCTCTTCGGGAAAGGGTTCTTGATGTTATTTCCTTGTGCACATCCGTTGCACACACCTTCATGGTCAACCTTGAATTCTTGTAGACCTGTGACTACCTTACTTACAAATGGTAATTCCTTGTAGTTGATGTGAGCTAGTATTCCATGCCAAAGTTCACATGGATTCTCAATGGAATGGGTCAAGGCTGCTTCTGAGTGACCCTTTATCTTATACAAGACACATTCTTCTTTTCCAATAACAATTGCTTCTTCCATGGTTTTTCCTTTGGGCCACATAAGGAATTCTCCATCTATGAAAGAAACTCTGAAGCATTTATTCTCTAAATCTGTGATAGAAAGTAAGTTCTTTGTCAAACCTGGTACATATAGTACATCCTTCATCTTCATTGGGGTCCCTGAATCAAGTTTGTAATTTGATTCTCCTACTCCTTTGACAGGATATTGATAATCATATCCAAGTGTAACTTTCTGGGGAAACTTCTTTTTTGTAAGGCACGAGAGAATGTCTCTTTGACCTATCATGTTCTTGGAAGCACCACTGTCTATGGGCCAAGTGTCCTTACCAGGTGACACTGATCCTGAGAGGGCAGAGATTAAGACATAGTCTTCAATCTATTCTTTTATCATCTTTGTGGGTGGATCTTCATCTTCAACTGTATGGGCATGGTGCCTCTTGTTTCTCTTCTTGTATTCTTCTCCTCTAGCTAGACAATTCTTAGCAATATGTCCCATCTTATCACAATGGTAACATTGGTAGGATGGGAAATATTTTTCTCTTCTTTGACCTTTCTGAAACTTCTGGAATCTCCTTGGAGGGTGAGATTCTTTATGTATGATTTTTTTTTGGGGATGAGACTCCTTATGAGTTTCTTTCTGGAAGTAAGACGTCTTTCTTCCTCCTTTAGTATGAGTAGTTAGGGCTTGATATTCATATCTTGATAATAATTCTTCTCGGTTAGCTACTCTTGCTTCTTCTTGAACACATTCTTCCCAAACATTGTCAAAGTTTAATTTCTCATTTCTGGCACAAATAGTTTGGATGAATGCATCCCAAGGTCTTGTGAGACCATTAAGGGTTATCATTATAAGTTCGTATTCATCTAGAGTATCACCAATTTCTTCTAGCTTTTCTTTGAATTGTGATATTCTAGAGAAGTATTCCTGAATTGTTTCTCATTTCTGCATCCTTGTACTTTTGAGTTGAGTTCTTAGATTCATCTTCCGATTGATGTTATTTCCTTCATACAATCTGGTTAGGGAATCAAACATTTCTTTTGGAGTCTTCTTTGAAGCCACTTGAGGAATAAAGTGATCATTAATAGAATCTGAAATGATTCTCTTGGCCCTAACTGTGTCCTTTTGGTGTTTTGGTTTAGCTGCAACATCGATAGGTTCTAGTACATCTTCTTTAATGAATCCTGCTAGGTCATTCTTGTAACACCCCAGGTTTTGAACCCCCATTTTAAATAATGTATTGTTACAATGCTGAGAAGCAAGAGTGCCCAAACAATTATTAAAAGGATAGCGTGCCCAAGACATGTAATGTTTTTATCATTAATAATAATAAATACACGGTTGGATGCTAGACGAACAGGGACTAGAGTTATAGGGGGCTATGATTCCACAAGAGAGGGGGCTTCAGGGGCTAAGTGTTTATTCCTATTCTAATTACCCTTTTTGTCTAAGGGAGGGGATCAGTTACTTGAGATTCTTGGGGAAGGCCAGGAGGTTCTTGATCCCCCCCGAAATTACTTAAACCCGCCTCTGGTCTGATGGGGGGGTTGGTCGTTGGCTCGTTTTCTCCTTCACTTCTGCACTCACACCATTCTATCCCTCATGCACTTTCATGCATGCACCTCCATGCAACCACTTACCTGTTCATTGATCCATCCGTCATCCACATCTTGGCTCAGGGAAAGGGAGTCAAACTATTGAATATTAGCCATGGGATAGTTGGTTGTAGTGGTCGCTGGTGTGATCCAGCCGTGACCTGAGGCCGCATGTCTGAGATGCGTTTGCCTATGTCCAGAGTTGCTCACAACTGCGATTTATGAGAATTCCATCATTGAGATTCTGGACCAGTTGTGCTGGAAGCCCGAATAAGGAGAAGGACTGCCTGAGGGACTGCATGGAAGAGAAGGGTGGAGGTTCGTTCTCTCGAGTGGTGAAAGCTGGGTAGAAGAGAGATGGGTACTTGGATTGTTGTGAGGGTTGGGAAGCCTATGAGAGCTTGGGTGCTGACTAGTTTGGGAAGCCAAGTAACACTCTAGAACCATCCTTGTGGATTCATAGCCCTGGCTCAGGGGTGACGCTGTTGTTGAGATTTGGAACAGTAGTGTCTATGGTTGGGTGGAACATCCTTGGTCTACAGCCAGTTGGTGTCATATTTCATAAAGATAAGAGCTCTCTGTTATGGTATCATTTACATGTATATGAATGTATTTTCTGTTGTGTATATTTAATTATCATTTAATTGAATCTTTAGACTATGCATGCTTGCTGGATATTGTTGTGCATGTCGTTAAAGTCTTTTCTTTTATGCATCCCTAAATTTTAAAAGGTATCTGTAAGAGAAATAAGTCCAAGGGAGGGCTTGAAGGTAGCATGCCCCGACCTGTGGGTGGTTGGGTATGTTATAGTTTGGTATCAGAGATTCTGGTTGAAACACCGAGCCAGTATGGGTTGGGTTGGTTGGTCAGAGTCTCGGGGTCGAGATCGAATTCTGACCATGGAGTTGAAAATATTAGGAGGAATGGCATTGCAGAATCTACGCAGGAAATAGAACGTCAGAGACCCGTGTAAGGGGTTCGAAGGATCATGACCGTCCCCTTCGAATTCGAGAGCGATTGCCACTATAGGATCGAGAGAGATCCAGGATTGTTGGATCAGAGGACAGGTGAACATGGGTCGTTCAATGAAAAGGAAGCAAGGGTTAAGGTCAGAACCGTCGGATCCCATGGGAAAGTGAGATCAACGGACATGAGGCATTGCGGGGAACCAAGTTGCAAGGGAGATAATTTCCCAGGGCAGTCCTGCAATCCAAACCACGGTTTCCCCAAGGAGTTACATGTCAGCATTAGGAGAATTGCGGGGTGAAAAGAGGGTTACTCCAAACTACTGATGTGTGCCCCCGCAAATTGAAAGGCATGTAGTGATGTGACAGGTTAGGGATCAAACATCGAAACTCCGAATAACTGAAGTAGTTGGGGAGTGTCGATCCATAGGGGACACACGTCAACCAATTGTGTGCTCCGGGTGAAAGCACTCTGGGAAAGAGCGAGCGAGGAGAAGTTGAGAGTTGAAACTCCCGAAGCCCAGAGAGACGGAGACCCGAAGTAAACGTCGACTGTCGGATCGTTTGAAGTAGATCCTGACCATCGATCACCAAGAGGTTACATGTCAGCAGATTAGTAACTCTGGAGGAATCTGTTCAATATTTTTTCAGTTGAGATTTGAGACTCTTGAAGGCCGGAGAGCCGGAGAGGCGAAGTAAATCTTGACCGTCCGATCATTCGAGAGGATCTCAACCATTAATCTACTGAGAGCCATGCATCACTAGATCCAGGGTTTCAGATAAAATTCAGTGGGGCTAGATAAGTTTTTAAATTGGAGATTTTCGAATCCGAAGACCCGAAGTAAGCCTCAACCATCAGATTAAGGAGGACACACGGTGCAGATCCGTGGACTCTGGGTGAAGACCCGAAGTGAATTTTAGTCGTCCGATTCAGGAGGACACATGGTGAAAGATTGGCCCATTCAAAAATTTAGAGTTCGGGAGAATTGGAAGTGTGCTAGTATGGAAACTCCCGAAGTCCCAAAGCCCGAAGAGCCAAAGTGATGGGGCACAATGACATCACTAGGAGGTGATGTGGACCCCAGAATTTTTGAAGTGACGTGGCTTGTGGATGTCACTTGGGATGATGTGGAAACATTTGATGTGTGCCACATGTCAGTAAGTTTGAGCATTTGGAGTATTGAAAAGTCAGTTAGAACGTGACATGTGTCACCCGCCTAATTGGGCCACATGTCTGCTCCCAGTATTTCGTCACATGGCGACAGATCGTGCAGTCCAGAGAATGAGCACTCTGGAGAGGAAAGATGTGACATGTTGCGTTGGGTCGAAAATTCCCGAAGGCCTGAAGGTTGGAGTACGTATCAACCGTTGATTCCATAAGACACATGTCAGAGGATTGTCGACTTCAGATAAAAGCACTCTAGGAGAAAGTGCAGGAGGAAGGTTTGAAACTTCTAAAGCCCCAAGAGCCGAAGCGATTCACAACCGCTGATATGTGGGAGGACACCCGTCGATAGATCATGAACTCCCAGTGAAATCATTCTGGCAGGAGGCAAGAGAGGAAAGTTGAGACTCCCGAAGCGTGGAGTCCTGAAGTGGATCTCGATCATTGATCGTGAAAGAGGACGAGGACCGTTGATCCGATCTTGGCTAAAAGTTCTGAAGTCCCGAAGCTCTGGACAATCACTTTTTTAGATAAGCATAGGGTCATAGCCATGGTCATATGCAAATTGGGAGTTGAGGGAAGGAGGGCTAAGGGATGAATTGGTTGTCTTCGAGACAGAAAAGTGCTAAGGAAGGATTTAACCACGGTTTCTAGTTATGGTCACCTGGGAAGGTGGTATGAAGGAAGTGCCTGCACCGAATGAGATTCTGTGTCAGCCAAGGATAATAGGACATTTTTATTTTACGGAGAATGGGGATATGATCTCCATGAACAAAAAAAAGAAAGAAAGAGACATGTATCATGGTTTGGCAATTTTGTTTATCGTATGCATAATTATAACAAAATGGTCGCTTGCACACTTTGCAAAATTAAGGGGCTTAAACACATCAACTCAGGATGCGTATTGAGGAAATGAAAGAAGGAAAGGGAGCCTCCAGTCATGATAAGGAGGCCGAAGGCCAGAATACCAGAGTTGGTAATGCAGAGACATAGTCCAATGGATGCAAGGGAAAAGGAGAGCATGAAACATTACTAGAAACGGTAAGAAGCCTCAATATGGAAGTGTAGAGCTACAAAGAAGACAACGAAAGACTGATGAGAGAGAAAAGTCAGATAAATGATCGAGTGTTGCAGAGCTTAAATCGACTGCAGAGACAAACGAAGAAGGGATCTAAATCAAGACAAGAGGAAGAAGGAAGGTGCCATGAATGAAGGGATGTGATGGTGCGACGACACTCCTACATACCCCGTAGGGTCTCTGCGTCTGACCTCCCGGTCTTCAAGGATCATTCAAAGTTCACCTTTGAGCCGAAGTAGCTCTTCTGATTCCCTGTTGGAATCTCTGATAAAAACCCGATCCACAGGTCCTTCTCATTTCCCTGTCAGGGCCTCTGCACGCGCCTGTGACTTTTTCCCGACTCAATTTCGGGTTTCGGGGTTTCGTGATCCCCAACGTCAAGAGTTCCTGTCCTCTTGAATCCCCGATCTCCGATGAACAATTTCATCGATATGCGCCCTTTACACGTCTTAGCCCCTCCTGGCTACGCCTTGGTCCATGTGACTGCTAATTCATAAGACCGCAGCCTTATCCTTCTTTCGGGGTTTTGGGCTTCAAAATCCCGATGTGCTCCAACTTCCGTTAGCCATCCAAGCTAGACTCTTGGCCCACATGACCACTATCTCACAAGACCGCAGCCTTGTCTCCCATCGGGGTTTCGAACATCGCAATGTCGAAATGCCTAAACATTTTGTCCTCGGAATCTCCGATATCCCGATATGACGTCAGCTTCCGCTAGTCCCCTTGGGATAGACCTTTTGGTCCACACGACCTCCCTCTATATGACCGCAATCATACCACCTATCGAGGCTTCGGGGTTTCAAATGTCGAAAAATATTTGCCCACGGGATTTCCGATCCCTTGAATCTCGATCCTCCTCTACGCTGACAGGTGGCCCCACGATGGGACTTTCCTCCTTGTCGGGGTTTCGAACTTCGCGATTTCGAAATGCCCAAACCTCTTGCTCTCAGGATTACCGATATCGCGATGAATGAAATGCTGATAGATGGCTTCCTTTTCGAGACTTTCCACGATGGCTCCGATTGCTGCTGCGCGTCCTCCTCTGATGGACAGTCCTGATCACTCCTCGCGATTTCGAGACTTCTAATGTCCCAAATTTCACGACCTTAGGAACTCCGATTTCCCAAGTGCCGATATCCCGATGTCTAGTGCCTGGATCTCCGGAATGGACGATCACGTGACACGCTTCCTCTCTCATATGGACGGCCCAAATTTGTGTCAGGGTTTTCAAGGTGGACTTACCTGATCTCCTGTCCATGGGAATACCGATATCCCGACTCCCGATGCCTCGATCTCCACCACGTGTCTCCACTAACGGACGGTCCCGATCGCTCCCGATGTTTCGAGACTTGAAATGTCCCGACTTTCTCAACCTCGTGAATTCCGCTCTCCCGAACGCCGCTATCTCGATAAGCTAAATCCTTTCGGGAATTTCTTCTCCCTATTCGCGAAGGCTTAACTCCCTCACAACTCTCGACAGATCTGATGGCTGTCGGGTCTCTGGATCAAGATCCAACGGTCCAATTCCGTTCTTCCTGTGTGCTCCTCCTGCTTCTCCCTGGACGTGGAAACCAATGGTCCAAATCTCTTTCTCCAGTCGATTCGACGACTATTGTGCTCTCCTGAGCTTGCGCACTTTCTTCCGATGCTTGGAAGAATTTCAAGTCTTCCAAAGGCCTCGACCTTTGTCCTCTTTCTCCTCTGTGAACTCCTTAACCCTGAGCTTCGCTGCGCGTCTAAAAAACATTGACTCCTCCTGAGCTTTTACTCTCGAATCGCCAAGGGATTCTTTTGACTTCTGCACCTCTACAGAGTCTTCACGCACCCACAGTGCTGTCTCTCCTGAGCTTCTCAAATTCTCAGACCCCTAAGGGATTTTGTCTTCCTTCCCTTTCTCCTGCAGATGGAGAATATAATGGATGTCCTCCTGGCTATCCTTCTACTCAAGCAACTTTTGCTGAGTCTGCAGGGTGTTCAGCAACCTTGTGAAGATCCCTCAGTGGATTCTTCCTTCAATTACAGAACTCGAAGAGTTCTCTTCTTCCTGTGCATGTCTGCACACTGACTCAAATGCCCACCTGGAAGAGTATCTTTTCATAGAACTTTCAAAAGTTATGCCCCTTCTCCTGTGCACCTATGCACTCGCTCGATGCCCACCTGACAGAGCTCTCAAAATCCTCAGTGATTCTATTTTTTCCCTGAGCTTCTCAACATAAGTCTTCCTTTGTTCACCCCTTGCACCTGCTCAATGCCCACCTGGCAGAGCCTCACATAATCCTCAGTGATTCTATCTCTTCTTCCTGAACTCACAATAGAGTTCCTCCAACTGCACCTTGTGCCTGTGCTCAATGCCCACTTGGCAGAGCTTTACAGAACTCACAACAAAGTTCTGTCTGCAACTGTGTCTATCATACACAGCCTTGCCTCCAAGGTGTTCAACAACCTTGAGTTCTTTCTCCTGAGTTGTTGACTCCAGTTCCTGTGCCGCAACACATCTTTTTCTGAACCCGCAGTATTCAGAAGTGCATCCTCTGTGCACGACTATCAGAACCTGCAGTGTTCTGTCACACCCTCCTGGTGTGAAGCCTCAAAGACCTTCAACCCTGGAAATCAAGAACTCCTGCAAATGCCTAACATACATCTACAACATACATTCATATCACATGAAGAACACTCATAGACATCCACATAACACAAAATTCATGCAGTAAAAACTGTTTCTATTTATATTAAATGGCAAATGCCTGTTTGTACAAGGGTGTTCCTGAGCACGGCCTGTAACAAGGTCTCGGCTCCTTCTCTTCTGCTCTCTACTCGCAGATTCTCTTCTTCTCAACTTCTACACTACTCCTACAAAATGAGATGCAAAATATCTTTTACCTGAGGGGGCTCTTCGAGCGCTTCCCTCCAACTTGCCTACCCTATTCAATTTCATTGAATGGGTTGTCTAGTCCACTATCGAATCTAGATCTCATCCATACAAACATTAATGGCTGATCTACCTAATGCCTGCACAAAGACACGGCTTCACATCTTACCAACTTAGACATTTGAATTACATTCAATTCAGATTTAAATGAGGACTGCGCCTCTCTCTTCAACTTTGAATGCATGCGCTCGACGTGGCTAGCTGGCTGGCTGGATGACGTGGAGAGATGCTCCCGCATCAAACTCCTCAGCTGCAAAATTCATGAGCTCCTGCTCATGAGCTTCCCATCTCAGCTGTTGAAATCCTCCTGTATCCCAAACAAATATCTGGAGCTTCCCATCTGCTCCATTCTCCTGCTGTTGTTGCTGCTTCTGCGCTGCTGCTGCTGCTGCTGTTGCTTCTCTTCTACCCAGCCTCTCCTGATCGGTGGCAGTTTCTGCTGATCTCGACATCAACCTTCTGATCTCTTCTATCACTCCGTCCAGCTGCTCTAGTGGCTGGCTCTGTTCATGCAGTCTCCTCAGATGCAATTTTTTTTGGCACATGGGCAGATTCTCAGGATCTCCCATGCCTTCTTCATCAGTTTCCAACTTCACCTGTTGGATGTGCATGCTCTGTACCTTCACCCTCTCTTCCAAGGCTTCAATATGTTTCCACAGATCAACAAAACAAATGTTGTCTGCCCCTTCTTCTGCTGCAAACTCCCCTGTTGCAGTCTTTTCAGCTTCCTGGCTGAAAATACTGAGCCATTCCTTAGAATGCTCATCATCCTCTTCTGCTTCTTCTGCTGTCAGCTTCAGTGCTACAACTTTCTCAGCTTCCTGGTTGAAAGCGTTGAGACACTCCTCATAATGCTCATTTTCTTCTTCGTCTACTTGGGCAGCTTCCAAAGTCTGCTCCAATTCCTCTGCGACAGTCTCAGCTGACTGTTCTTTTGCTGTTGCTGTACCATCTACAACACAAACTTCTGCTTCCTCCTGGGAAAATGGTAGGAATACTCCAATTCCCCCAATCATCAAAATATTATCCTGATCTTCCTCCTCGGTCAGCTGCACATGCTGATCTAAATCCATTTCTAAATTTATGAGACCCACAGATAGTCTCATCTGCTCATCCCTGCCCACCTAGCAATATGGGATGCTTCCGCTGCTCTCCTGATAGACTATGAGATCAATCGATCCCATCTTCATCAACAACCCTTGCTGAATTGAACTCACCTCCGAGTCCATGAGACCTTCAGATAGTCTTGAATTCCCATTTCTACCCACCTGACAATATGAGATGCTTCCACTGCCCTCCTGGCAGTCTTCGAGATCCCGCAGCGACCTCATTTCATTGCCCATCTGGCAATGTGAAATTCCCAGGCTGTCCTCCTGACAGTCTCTGAGATCCCGCAGTGATCTCATCTTGTTTCCCACTTGGCAATCTGGAATTTCTTCTCTACCCTCATGGCGGTTCTTAAGATCCTCAGCCGATCTCAATTCATTCTCTTCATCATTGAGACCTCTCCCAGTCTCTGGTTCACATATTTGAACCATTTATTTAGGTCCATTGAGGTTTTCAGCATACCTCAACCATCTTTTAAACAACCTCTGCTGTCCTTTGACCATCAACTCCTTGACTGACCATTTTGCTTTCGGCTTTTTCATGGGCCATTCACGCATCCATCTCGACCTCTTATCCTGGCGCATCTTCAATTTGAGATTTTCTATGTCTGTCTTTAATTCATAGAGCTCTTTATCCATTTCTGCAAGCTTTTCTGCCTTGCTCTTCCTCCCAGCATGCCTATGGTCTTCAGTAACCATGGTGTTGTCTTTGTCTGCTTTCCTAGCAAACCTGCTGCTGTCACTCTGCACCAAGAGTGTTACCAGCTTCATCCTCCAGTCCTGCTGACTATCTTCTTGATCGCTGTCTACCTGCAAATAATCGCCACAGAGTCTCCAGTGCTCTGTCTTCTTCCTTTACCTCCCTCTGCTTGCAATATAAAAATAGAGTTCAAGCTCTGATACCACTTGATGGCGCGACGACGCTCCTACATACTCCGCAGCGTCTCTGCGCCTGACCTCCCGGTCTTTAATGATCGTTCAAAGTTCACCTTTGAGCCAAAGCGGCTCTTCTGATTCCCTGCTGAAATCTCTGATAAAAACCTGATCCACAGGTCCTTCTCATTTCCCTGTCACGGCCTCTGCACGCGCCTGTGAATTTTTCCCGACTCAGTTTCGGGTTTCGGGGTTTCGTGATCCCCGATGTCAAGAGTTCCTGTCCTCTTGAATCCCCGATCTCCAATGAACAATTTCACTGATACACACCCTTTACGTGTCTTAGCCCCTCTTGGATATGCCCTGGTCCATGTGACTACTAATTCATAAGATCGCAACATTATCCTTCTTTCAGGGTTTTGGGCTTCAAAATCCCGATGTGCTCCAACTTCTGTTAGCCCTCCAGGCTAGACTCCTGGCCCACATGACCACTATCTCACAAGACTGCAGCCTTGTCTCCCATCGGGGTTTCGAACATCTGAATGTCGAAATGCCTAAACATTTTGTCCTCGGAATCCCCGATATCCTGATATGACGTCAGCTTCCGCTAGTCCCCTTGGGCTAGACCTTTTGGTCCACACGACCTCCCTCTATATGAATGCAGTCATACCACCTATCGGGGCTTCAGGGTTTCAAATGTCGAAAAACATTTGCCCACGGGATTGCCGATCCCTCGAATCTTGATCCTCCTCTACGCTCACAGCGGGCCCCATGATGGCACTTTCCTCCTTGTCGGGGTTTCGGACTTCGCAATTTCGAAATGCCCAAACCTCTTACTCTCAGGATTCCCGATATCTCGATGACTGAAATGCCGATAGATGGATTCCTTTTCAGGTCTTTCCCTGATGGCTCCGATTGCTGTCGCGCGTCCTCCTCTAATGGACGGTCCTGATCACTCCTCGCGATTTCGAGACTTCTAATGTCCCGACTTTCACGACCTCAGGAAATCCTATTTTCTGAGTGTCGATATCCCGATGTCTAGTGCCTGGATCTCCGGAATGGATGATCACGTGACATGCGTCCTCTCTCAAATGGACGACCCAGATTTGTGTCGGGGTTTTCATGGTGGACTTACCCGATCTCTTGTCCACGGGAATACCGATATCCCGACTCCCGATGCCTCAATCTCTGCCACGTGTCTCCACTAATGGATGGTCTAGATCGCTCCCAGTGTTTCAAGACTTGAAATGTCCTGACTTTCTCGACCTCAAGAATTTCGATATCCCGAACGCCGATATCCTAATAAGTCAAATCCTTTCGGGACTTTCTTCTCTCTGTTCACGAAGGATTAACTCCCTCACAACTCTCGACAGATCTGACGGTTGTCGGGTCTCTAGATCAAGATCCAACGGTCCAGTTCCGTTCTTCCTGTGCGCTCTTCCTGCTGCTCCCTGGACGTGGAAACCAACGGTCCAGATCTCTTTCTCCAGCCGATCCGACGGCTGTCGTGCTCTCTGGAGCTTGCGCACTTTCTTCCGATGCTTGGAAGAATTCCAAGTCTTCCAAAGGCCTTGACCTTTGTCCTCTTTCTCCTCTGCAAACTCCTCGACCCTGAGCTTCGCTGCGCGTATAAAAACGTTGACTCCTCTTGAGCTTTTAATCTCGAATCCCCAAGGGATTCTTTTGACTTCTACGCCTCTGCAGAGTCTTCACGCACCCACAGTGTTGTCTCTCCTGAGCTTCTCAAACGCTTAGACCCCTAAGGGATTTTGTCTTCCTTCCCTTTCTCCTGCAGATGGAGAATATAATGGATGCCCTCCTGGCTATCCTTCTGCTCAAGCAACTTTTGCTGAGTCTGTAGGGTGTTCAACAACCCTGTGAAGATACCTCAGTGGATTCTTCCTTCAATTACAGAACTTGAAGAGTTCTCTTCTTCCTGTGCCTGTCTGCACACTGACTCAAATGCCCACCTAGCAGAGTATCTTTTCACAGAACGTTCATCAGTTCTGCTCCTTCTCCTGTGCACCTATGCACTCGCTCGATGCCCACCTGACAGAGCTCTCAGAATCCTCAGTGATTATGTTTCTTCCCTGAGCTTCTCAACAGAAGTCTCCCTTTGTGCACCCCTTGTACCTTCTCAATGCCCACCTGGCAGAGCCTCACAGAATCCTCAGTGATTCTGTCTCTTCTTCCTGAACTCACAGCAGAGTTCCTCCAACTGCACCTTGTGCCTGTGCTCAATACCCACTTGGCAGAGCTTTACAGAACTCACAACAAACTTTTGTCTGCAACTGTGTCTCTCATACACAACCTTGCCTCCAAGGTGTTCAACAACCTTGAGGTCTTTCTCCTGAGTTGATGACTCCAGTTCCTATGCCGCAACATGTCTTTGTCTGAGCCCGTAGTATTCAGAAGTGCATCCTCTGTGCACGGCTATCAGAACCTGCAGTGTTCTGTCACACCCTCCTGGTGTGAAGCCTCAAAGACCTTCAACCCTGGAAATCAAGAACTCCTGAAAATGCCTAACATACATCTACAACATACATTCATATCACATGAAGAACACTCACAGACATCCACATAACACATAATTCATGCAGGAAAAACTGCTTCTGTTTATATTAAATGGCAAATGCTTGTTTGTACAAGGGTGTTCCTAAGCATGACCTGTAACAAGGTCTCGGCTCCTTCTCTTCTGCTCTCTACTCGCAGATTCTCTTCTTATCAACTTCTAAACTACTCCTACAAAATGAGATACAAAATCTCTTTTACCTGAGGGGGCTCTTCGAGCGCTTCCCTCCAACCTACCTACCCTATTCAATTGCATTGAATGGGCTGTCTAGTCCGCTATCGGATCTAGATCTCAACCATACAAACATTAATGGCCAATCTACCTAATGCCTGCACAAAGGCATGACTTCACAGCTCACCAACTTAGACATTTAAATTACATTCAATTCATATTTAAATGAGGACTGCGCCTCTCTCTTCAGCTTTGAATGCACACGCTCGACGTGGCTGGCTGACATGGAGAGATGCTCCTGCATCAAGATGATTGTGGAAGAGTTGGTTATTCCAGAAGTTCTAGCAGAGCTCATGGACACCACTCACCTCCTTATCCAGAAAGAAGGTTTTATGCATCGGAAGATCCCATAAGTAGTCCAGAGATGTCTCATATCTGACACTAAAGAAGGAAACAAGAGGTAGATAGTTTGCAAGGAGAGCCGAGGAAGCTTAAGCCACCTTCCTTCGAAGATGAAAGAGAAAGGGAATATGATGTCGAAGCATGGTTGCTTGGGCTTAGCAGATATTTTTAGTTGCATAACTATTCATCAAACCTGGAAGCTAGGATCGCCACCTACCATTTACATGGGAAAGATGCAATGTGGTGGGACCAACTGAAGCAAGTGGAACATGTTAATGAAAGTAGGATCACTTGGAAGCAGTTCAAGAAGTACTTC
>JZKD02S1679836.1:92343-114978 GCA_000966675.3 Picea glauca | reverse complement strand
TTCCGCTTCTAGAAGGATCTTCCTCTAGATGGTTCTTTTGATAGACATATTTAGTATAAATAGGATTCAAGGGTATGATAATTTTTTTCTTGGATATTATTGTAATATAACTTTTCTCTGCTAGAGGTTTCTCCCTCGAAGAGGGAAGTGAACATTTCTCTCAGTAATCAAAGTGCTCTTTCTGATGTTATTCTTGTATCATTTTGGTATTATTGTGGTATTGTTCCGGTTATATTGTTGTTCATCTGCCATTTCTAGATATTTATTTATGTTCTGCATACTTTTTATATCTGGAATATAACATTCAAAAACAATATAAACCTCGACATGACAAACACAGGGTTGATCACCAGTTCCAGGTTGGAGACCAAGTATGGATTTACATCAGCAAGGAGCAGTTGAAGGGTGAAGGCAAGAAACTCAATCCCATCTAATATGGACCCTTCACTATTTTGGAGAAAAGCGGAACTAATGCTTTTCGTTTAGATATTTCACCTTATATGCATATATACTTAGTTGTAAATGTGGAAAACTTGAAAAAAATTTAGCCTCCCATGATCATGGATCAGGGTGAGGAAGTTTCAATGCCTTCAGTTGATGAGCTTGCTCCTGAATGCTTGGATGAGTTGAAGGAATATATCATCCTGGATTGAAGGATGAGGACTTCACACAGGGGTGATGTTGATTATCTTCGAGTGGGCTTAAAGGGCACACATCCAAGCAAAGCAAAATGGATTGAGAAAGACAAGGTGAGGGAACTCTTCCCTCACTTATTTGTTGATTGATGAAAGCTTTTGGTGGTCCAAAAATCTCTCAGTGGGAAGGTGTGATCCAAAAAGGATCTAGAGAAGTCTAAGGATAACTCAAAATTCATTGAAGCACCTCAGGAAGATCAAAATGGCCTCAAAAGACATAGAAAGGGAAAAAAATAAAAGTCCTCAAAACTTAGTGAAATTGGCATCATTGGGAAGAGTGTATCACAAGCTTTCCATTGGCATAAATGGCTCATCAAACAGAGTTATAGATCAAAATATATTCACGGTCAAAGTTTTGGTCAACCTAGCTCAATTCGCAGGGACGAGTCAACATCCGTACTGCTAATGTCAGCATCAATACGGATGACGTCATCATATGTATAGGGTACATGGAACACACAGAGGGAGACACATGTCATGATGATGTGGCAGCACTAGAGGCTGCCACATGTCACTCATTTTTGGCTGTTTCTTGTCAATCCGTGGACTAATGGAAAAGTGCCATGTGGCAGTCTGTACAACCACGTTGCATCCATACAACCACCCGACAAGTGAGATGGCAAGATGACCAGGAAGAAGTGACGTGGAAATGACTATGCATAGAGGCGACATGAGCCAATGAATGGTTGCCATGTGGCCCAGTCATGGGCTACCACGTGGCAACAGGAAAATGCACAAGGATGCCCAACAACCAAATATTCAAAAAAAGGTGGAGTTGGCTAGCGCCAACACCCAATCCACCATATTTAACATGTATCCCGCCATATATGGCCGGTTGAAACCACATACCGCCATAACTATCGCCATCGCCAGAGTTAGCAAGGGAATCCCACAATTTACATTGTATCAATATATATATATATATATATATATATATATATATAACAAACGATATAGTAAAATGAGAGGTCTACAGGTTTGACCTCGGGACCTCCCCAACAACTCGCCTTAATACACATCCGCCAACCAATGGGCCAAACAACCACATTGTTAACTTCTCCCGCATTTTATTTATTTAAAAATGGGTTTTCTCCAGTGCACGGGGGAAGAGGTAGGGCACGCGATAGTCCGTATTGGGCACGAAAAATGATGCAAGAGTATAGTCATTAATGCATAATGTAGGCACACGAATCAAGACAAGATTTTTGATGGGACTAAGACTTCCATACTCATATCAAGGCATGGAGACAGTCGTTTTTGGGTAATTCGATGCCACAAATTCAATGGTGGTGTTTTTTTTTTTTTATCTTTTCTTTTCTGATCTGAGAAAAACTTCTGCAGCTTAACTCCATAATGAGGTATACTTATGTATTTTTCCAAATTCTTTTGTTGAGTTAATAAAAAGGCCTACCCATTTGAGAGCAGGAACCGGAGACGTAGTCCACCAGGGACAAACTCCGTTATCAAGTTTTTGTGTTCAGATCTGATGCTTATGTCTCTTTATCATTGAGATTTCCTTCTTTATGGTGCATTTCAGTTTATGTTGATTTAATACAATTCTTTAATAAGTCACATTGACGAAAAGATCTTGGATCATGATACCCTGCAACTTTATCTCTTAAGGACACATTGGTACAAAGAGACTCTAAGAAATATGAAAACAAAATGGATTGGGTTGAAGATGATTCCCCCACTCATTCTCCATGTAGCACATGTGGTTGACCTCAACACAAGAAAGAAAGAATAAGAGTGGGCCAAGATTGTGAAAAATAAAGGATATCATGAGAATTAAGCCATCACAAGGTATGTGGTCTGGGACATGAGGAATGAATTCAATGAAAATCAACAAAGTGTTGAACAATAATAGGTTAATGAAAATCAACAAGGTACATGGCAAAAACCTAGCGGTGGTCAGGATCGTAGTGGACAAAACCAATAATAGTAAGAGAAAAAGAACCATTTTTGTTGCACAAAGGGTGTTAAAAGTTTTAGTTTGGGGATGATGATGAGCCCAATTATTTCCTATCTCAAGGGCTCATCATAGGATCATTTTTCAACCATAATATGACTTAAAACTTGTTTTTGACGATATTTAATAGTAAGTCATGAACATTTTTGCATATTTCTTAGTAAATGTGTTTTGAGGTGTAATTTTGTGTATATTGTGCCTTTTTGCTCGAATATCACCAAGTAGGTTGAACTCCATGAATCAAGAGAGCTTAAGGGTGCCAACATAATAAAAATAGGGGATTTTGTCTCCCTCAGAGTGCTACCAGTCAAGAATCAAGGGATATTGTCCCCACATATCTCTAGAGCACTCTTTGCTCATAAATATAGACTCCTGACCAACAACAGTTTGAGATACAGATGGTATTGACTAAGATCCCATGTTTCCCTACTTCTCTCCTCAATCTGATAAAAGTGGTTGAACTCTTAAGACTATATATAGACCTCTAGCATAGGAGAGAAGGAAACATATTTTTGATAATATTGTATTGATATTTTTCTCTGAAAAACTTTTGTTGGAGACTTAGAGTTGTTTTTCTCTTGATGTACTACTAATGTTAATGGAGTAAAAGATGTTCTTGTTTTCATCTTATTAGATTTTTCTCAAGGGTCCTTGTGCTTCTTGGGTAGGGCCCACTCAAGAGGGCTCAAAGACCATGTTGCAATTTCTTTAGTTCTTTGCATGTTAAGATAGTGATTAGTTAACATTTCATTTCTTTTGAAGATTAATGTAGTTTTGCATGATCAATTTTTCTTTCCTGTCAAGTAATCATTAACTGGTTAGTTACAACAGGCATCCTGTAAAAAGATTCAACAACCTATTGAAACACTCTTGAGTGTCTTTCAAAGGATAAGAACCTCAGATCTATTTCATTTTATTATAGTCTAGCTTTGTTGATGCTTCAAAAGACTTACACTATCTTTCTAGGATTCTTTTTGGATTCTTATAGGAGTTTCATGTAGAAATTGTACAATTCATGTAGAAACTTCATGTAGGACTGTTTTAGCTCTAGATTTCGATTGATCTTAATCTTGTTTTTATGAAAATATCAATAAACAAGAAAAATGCACATGGATTAATTTTTATCCAAGGGTTGTACGTAAAATATATTGTTTAGTTCATGCATTAGTTTAGCTTTTCTTTAATTGCGTTTTTTTGTTATACACTAGAATGAATTCATTTTATGCTTTCAGTTTTCTCTTTATCGTTTAATATGATTTTAGATTAATTTTTTTTCTTATGCAAATCTAGATTATTTGTTATTTTAATTTGGTGTGGTTTTCAATGATAGTTTAAAGTTTTTTTTGTCGTTACAATTTTTTGCACTATTTCATGCATTCCAACCCTTGATCAATCTCAAACCTATACTAATGTCAGTGCACACTACATACACATTGCACAACACCCCTCAAGTTTGTACGAACCCCGGGTTGACAAAGTAAAGTAAGGAGCCAAGGATATGATATTATTATTGTTTCTATTCCTAGGTCCATCACTCATATTGAAAGATAGTGCATCCCTTAAAGGTGGAAGAATTTCATGTTGGAATTTCTTTGCAACTTATCCAAATAATGAAGCTTTATGAAAATAATGACAAGTGGCATTCTCCAAGGATGTAAGAGTTGATTTTAAAAGTTTGTGAGAAGAGTAGAAAAAGGTTTTTATGGGATATCTTTAAGTCAATAATTGATAAAGTTTCAAGAATCCATGAAGTTAATTCATAATGGTTTTTTGGGGGAACCTTCGTCAACTACTTTTCTCATGTTTTCATAAAGTAGTTACATAACGAAAACTGTAACTCAACATTTGGAGGGGCATAAAAGATAATGTTAAATTCTTTGAAAAGGTTGGAGTTTTACTGCAACATAGGGTTGAACTGCTTAGATCTGAGAGGGCCATACTTTTTTCCATAGATCGGAAAACCAACTAGAGGATTCACCACTGATATTGCAGATTGTGTGACTCTCTCTTTGTTTATGTATTATTTCTTCAATTAATCAATAAGATTTTCTTTCTCAATGGATGTAATCCTTGTACCATTTTTTTTTAGTAATAAAGAATATATTTCAAACTTGCTTTTAGTATTTTCCTTATAACTTTCTCTGAACATTATGTTATATTTTTCCAGTGAATTACATGTTATTTACCATGTATAATGTTGACTAATTTTCAGGGTTTTGGGTGGAATATTTTCTTTAAATTCTTTATAATAGGTTAAGCATACATGGATTTATGTTAGTAATAAATATCATTCTACTCATAAATAAGAATGTGCAAGGGTCTATGTTACCAATGAGCTATGGAATTTCAGTGAAATTGTCAATATGTATTCTTGCATACTATTGACATCATTTGAACATTTCCACACACTTTCTTGCTTATCAGAAATATTAAAGACTATCATCCTCTTTATTATTTTTGATATTATGTTTTTCCTCGATGCCAATAAATACCATGTTATTCCTGCTAGCACTTGAGACTTTCTTTTACCCATTAACTTATTTGTATGTATCTACATGTTGGATAAAGGTTCCCAATGGAAAGGCCTTGATCTGGCAGTATGTTTCGAGCTAGTTGCTTTCTTTGAATGTCATTAATTCTCCAACATTTATTATTTTATAATCATTCAAATATGGCATTAGTGTTTATATGAAAAGGTTGTTCTGAGGAAACTCTGAACAAAACATCTTTGTGACAATTTGAGGTTTCCCCCCCCCCCTAGTCCAAGAGCCAACTTGAGGCCTAAAGCGGGGAGGATTTACCTAAGCCTCATAGAGTGCCTTGGTATTGTTCCCTCACCAGGAACAACTTGAGGAACAACACCCTCCAAAGCAGCCCAATTTTTTCCCAAGACATGGCCCTTCACCCCAATGAATCCAACAACCATTAATGGCCTTGGGCACCATGAAGCCGCCTAATTTGCAGTTGCAAAATAGGGCCAGAAATAAATATTCCATTGGGATGGCACAAATCCCAAGGTAAATGATGAGGTGTCACTCAATTTTGTTGTTTTCCTTAAATGACTTTTTTGTAAAGTTTATATCTCTCAAATGTTTTTTTTTTTTGAATAAAATATTGCAATTAAAGTTGAAATCAAATCATATTTTATTTTCCTTTTTGAAAAAAGACAAAAAAATTAGGGTTGGTCCACTTGTTATTTTTCCAAAAGTGACAAGTGTTTTGTGACCTAACCCTATCCTCCTCTTCTCTCTTATAAATAAGAGGAAGGATTTTGTACAAATGGAGGATTGTTGAATATAACACAAAAGCTCTATTAATTTTTCTCTAATAGTTCTTAGTGTTTGTACTTGTTCTCCTTTCTGTTGTTGGGACTTGGATGCTTGCTAGTTAAGGGTTGAGGGGTAGTAGTAAATGCTTCTTATGTTAGCTATCTTCATGATGGATTGGTTATCTAGGTATTTCTTGTTATCTCCTTAGGTTTGACTCGTTGGTTTTTACTTACTAACAACTATTATTTGACTTGTTTAAAGTGATTTTTGTCCATATTTCAAAAAGGATCTAGGCATATCATCCATATTTAATGGCCAGGAGGTCCAGGGACCCTTAGGACATACCTTACAACCCCTTTTATTTTTTGGTTATTGTTGTTCATTTCTTCTTCTATCATTCTTCTTTTCCGTTTTGGTTTAATACCCTTTGTTATTGCTATCATTAATAGGAAAATTGGTCATTTTAGTCAATTTACCCTTCTAGGATAGCCATCTTAGTTGGTTGTTTTATACCTGTAATTTCTTATTTCTTGTTTCTTATTTCCTATTTTCTATTTTCTTTAGTTTATTCATGTTATTAAATATACTAAAATTTTTATTGTTAACCTGCTAGGATGTAATTGGTTTCTCATTCTTCTTCACCTAAGCGATCGGGAACCACTTGAAGACCTATTTCAAGAAAAAGGGACAGCAAGGAGGCAAGCAAAAAACATCGACAACCTTGTAAAATCCTTCCCCCACACCTATTTTTACACTTTTTTTTTACTTTACTCAGTTTCATAAATCTTTCACATGATTCATTGTTATTATAGTCTGCTTATGTAAAGAAAATTCTTGGTTTTCATTTACTTTTTTTGTTCACAAAAATATGAAATTGTTCTTTATATAATGTCATTGATTTAATTTGTATTAGATAATTTTCAATCCTTAACCAAGGAACTAGTTGAAGCTCTCTTTCATATGGAGGTTATGCGTCCCACAATGAGATTCAACCCCATTCCTTTGGGTTGAGTAGTGTATATTTTTTGATTTATTCTTTAATGAATTTATTTAAGTACCACACCACCTAAGACGAAGGAAAAAAGGTGCATAATCATGTGATTGGGTGATGGTTGGGTTTCCCTGCCATTATACCTACCATGGTTAACGTCACTTTTAGTAGGAAAGGTGAACGAGTACTTATTGTAATGTTTATTTGCATTTATTTATCACTTACATGTTTTTATCCCTAAAGGAGCCATTCAAAAAAACTAAAAAACCCCAAACCCAAAAAACATGCAAAACACTTGAAAACAAAAGGCAGGGGTCCTTATCTATCTATCTATCTATCTATCTATCTATATATATATATTCAAGTTAGCTAGATTTCAAATTTTGTTCACCAAGAGACACACTTGTGAAAGAAAAATGTGATCTTGCCACATAGATGGTTTGGTCTTTTCATTTATGCAATTTCAATTTCTAGAACACTAGGAGTCAAAGCCAAAGAATATTCAACAAGAGCCCCTCAAAATTTGTCTATCTGGTATCAATTGAGTGAGTTTTTTGCTTCGATTTGGTCTTGTTGGTATATATCACGGTTGAGACATTGAATAGCTTATCTTGGGTCAGAATATTACTTTTCTTGGGTAATCTCAGTCAAAATTCCCTCAGGGAGGCCTCAACCTCTTCCTTTGTAGGTATCCTTCTTCCATCTGAGCGACTTTAAGACACTAAAAGTGCTAGTGACAAGAATGGACTAATCCCTCCTTCTCTTAACTGCATGGGGCACTCTTTGTTCTAACCAAGTGGTGTATGCAAGCTCACTCCTTTTATACTAGGTGGAAACGTTGTGGGATAATATGTGTTTGCTTGATTGGGAGGACCTTCAAAACTATGTGGTAACCATTGCATGCGATTAATCAACTTAAAAATTACAATTAATACATGTTTAAATTGTTTACCTTTCATCAGTCCACCAAAAACCCTAGTAAATATTAGTTTGCATCCAATTACAACATTTTTCATAGTTGTTGCAACTTACAGAAGGGTTATAATTTCATTTTTAGAGCCCTTTTTCATTTTTTAAAAGTCATGGGATCACTTTCCGGGCAATTCTAGGTAATTTTGAGCATTACTGGGCTTGTTTTCATGCATTACAAAGTGCAAAAAAATTGTTGTTCATCACTTAAATCTACCTAAAATGACATGGTTGTAGCTTTCTAAAGACTTTTTGACTCTTAGTTTTCAATTTTTTGCACAATTCATTCACTAGGCAATTATTTACCCCCATAACCAATTTCAAACATTTTCCCAAGGTCATAAGGGAGTGAACAATTTTTTGTTCACTTTTATTAGTTTGTTGATAAAAAAATCAACAAGCTCTTTTTCACCCTCTTGTCCATTAAAAGTCACCTTCAAGCGTTTTTGGCCACCCAGAGAACTGAGGGAGGACAATACCCAGGTTGAGTGGTCCTAAGAGGTATTTTTCACAAGTCCCTCACCTCTCATTCTTCCCATTTTCACCACCTCAGAAACAAGACCATCTGAGGTGTGGGTAGTCTATTCCTTGTCCCAAGCTATCAAATAGAATGTAACCAAATTCAGTGTCGTATAGGTGGGATCTGTCCCAATGGAAGGATTTTTCTTATAACATGTGGTTTCAATCACTAGGGGCGAGGGTGGTAGTGAGACCCTTTCACACCATACTTTGAGGGGTCTTGGGGGTGTTATAGACCAAGAGCCTCTCTACCACATTGAGTTTGGACAATTGATATTTTGATATGTGATCATCCTATGTGTATTGTGTGAGTTATTTGTAGAGGGTGCCACTATCGAGTCGTTGCATGAAAACTATGGGTATGCATTAGGGGCTAGAGTGATATTAAGAAGCATCCACATCATAACCGTGTGGGGTGGGGAGTGATTAATATTCAAATATTTTTTTGCACCTTACCTTCCTCACCACATTGATCTTTAGCCCCACTCAAGGAGAATTACCTAGAGTTCGAAAATTGGCCCTTGGGTGTGTTCCTTCCCTAGGTTAGCAAATGGTTTGTGGATCAGTAGTTGGATCAACACTTTGACTCTAGGGGGGGAAAAAGAACTATAGGCACATGAAATTTATGTTTAATTATGTTATCACCAAATTTTTTTGGAATATTCTATAGAAAGTGAATTTGTTTATATGTATTGTTTAGTAGTGGCATGTCGTCCTTACTAATTCAATACTATGATTTTACTCTATTTGAATAGATCTAGATTACTTAGTTGTTTCTTATACTTAAAGGAAAAAATAAAAAATAATTGGTATTCAAGTAACACCCACTAGATTTGCTACACCTACCAAGGTTACATTGAGTCTTCACTAAGAAGGTACTAGAGAGCAAAGAATTCAGGAGAAACACCAAGGGAGGGATAGGGATTATATATATATATATTTGATCCAAAATGGATCATTAGATAACTTGTCATCTATTTTGGTACTTTATGGGTGGAAACATTGAAACTATTGGCTTGTAGGTCACATTTTAGAGGCATTTCCTCCTTTGGTGGTTTAGACTCCAAAACCTTTTAGAGCTCGTTTGAGGCCTTAAACGACCATTTTTTCAATCACATATTTACAAAAAATGTTCCTAGCCTCTTAATGTTGTTCTACACATCGAGAGATTTCCAACGATGTGAAAATTACCTCAATCAGAGTTCATATGTGGATGTTATGTCTCCAATTTGATCTATCCTATTGACCACCATGATACCAAGTAGATACCACACCAATCCACATTACTCACACATGTGGAGCTAGTCACCTATGGAATTCCAAGAAGATTCTAGAGGGTCCAAAACACTAACATTAATTAGGAGTTGAGGCATGCAAAAACCCTAACCCTAAACCTAAACAACTATCAAGTTATGTTAAATACTAGATTGCTAAAAAAGGAAGGGGGGTTCCATTATTATTGTATTTGAATTGTTCTATAGTTGAGAAGAGAATTTATGAGTGGGATGTTGAAGTAAAACATAGGAAGTAGAAGAACCTATAATAGCCATATTGGCCACAGTAACCATGGTAACTCCGTAGTGAATTCTCTTGTATTTTCATTTGCATTTCATGACTTAGAAGAAAACATTAGAGAATAGGCTTCACCTTCTAGCTAGTTTTTTCCCACATTGAGTTTTCCCAAGGTACATCTTATGTTTATTGTGTGGGCATTGTGTTGTTTTCTTAGCTTCTATTATAGCAAGATTTTCCCCACCATAAGCAAACTTGCTCAAAGGGCCTTTTTCCATTTCCCTATGTAGACTTGAAGTCCCTTTTTGCAGTTCCCAAAGCTAAAAAATGTATTTTTCCACATATATGCACCCTAACAACTATACAACATGCGTATATGCAGGTTGCACCATTACAGCCTGCGTACATGAGGTTTTGTGCTCAAAATTAAAAAATGGTGTCGGGTTTCCATGTCACATCACGGGATCCATGATCTTTGACCTTCCATATACTAGAAACGTTCTGAATCGGCCCTTCAGTTCCATTTGAAGGCTATAAATGGGCCATATCCAAGATGTGGAAAGGAGGAGAAGAATTCAACTTTGACAGAAAAGTTACTCTGGAGAAATTATTCACTTCATATTGAGTCTGCATCCCTTTGTCCTTTTAAGTCTGAACACATTGTTCAGCCCCCAAGATCTTCCCTATTTGATGGAGAACCTCTTTGTCTCTCTTATATGAGATTGCCTTTGGTGGAGGATTGAAGTGGTCGAGGCCTAGCTGGAAGGGACTTAGTTTCTCGATTTCGAACGTGCCAACACTGAAGTTTATCATTCATACACTTTTGTTGATTACATTTTAATAGAAATACTCTTTTCTCGTCCAATTAATGTCTTTAAAATATTTGAATTGTTATTCCATGGGCGTATTTGTTATGAATATTGATGGATTATGCTATTGAATGTGCTAACTTTATATATTATCACCATATGTTTGTGTATCTTAGTTGTTGAGGATGAGTTGCAGGTGTATTGCTTTGAGTTAAGTGCTCAACGGTGGACTTCACCGAACATCTGGATGAGGTAGGCTCTTTATCTTGTCTTGTTAGAATATTTGTTTATATAGCATACCTGAGATTAGAGTTGATTTATGCAATCATTTCCTTCTGTTGTGGTTTACCCCAGGCCATAGCGTGATTTTCCTCGTAACATAATTGGCGACCATACTGGGGATTGAATCTTCTTTTTGGGGTTTGGAGTGTTTTTCTCCTTTGATTTCTCTCATTTATATTGAGTTTCTTGTCATCTGATTGCTTGACAACCACTGTTCATTTTGAATCTAAGTTTCTTGGCCTTATCCTTATCCTGGAAATGTTTCAACACATATACATAGTTTTTGGCCTGACAATCGCGTACATATGCGATTTGTCGTTCTATAGGAAGTGTATATATGGGATTTTCTCTTGAACAGTCGCGTACATCATCCCTTTTTTCTTGATTTTTAAGTTTGATGTTTGTTGGGTAAGTTTTGATGGTTGTTGAGTCTTCTTAGATCTCTGTCGTGACTGTTAAGTGCCTGCAAAGTGATAGGAAACCTTTATTTGGTTGAATTTTAGGGCGGTGTTTATTTCTCATCATCCTTTTCATTGATTGTCCTTGTGTCTTGGGTTGGGTGTCTTATTCTTGATATTCTACTTGGTTTGTCTATGTTTACATACAGTAGGGTATTTATATCAAGTTGTTGTTTAGTCCTTGCATTTTCATTCTTTTATATTGAAAATGAAAAAATATACATTTTTCATTGTTGGCATTTGATCTTTTGGGTTCTTATCATTGATCTTAGTACATGTATGGAAAGATTGCATCTTATTTGGAATTACAGAATTAAATTGGAAGTTGCATTGTGAAAATCTTATCATTTCTTGGGAATTGAAGTTAGGACTTTTCATTTTATTCATATTCATTTATTTTAATTGTTGAGTCATAACATCATCAGTTTCACGACCACACCTTGTTGAGTAAACAAAGCCACTAAAAGTAACGTTGATAAATTTAAAATTGATTAGAAACAATTTTATTTTTTAGGGTGCACAAACTATCTTCGAATTTAGAGACTTGGAATAGGATTTTATGAATAATCTTCCCCAAGGCTATTAAATTCAACATATGTGTTTGACTAAGGGAGTGGTGAAATCCATTGTATAATTGGTGACATTAGGAGGCTCTGCTTACATCGGATTTAAGCACAAGGTTGATTGAAGTTGGTTGAGGACATATCCCCCCAATACACTCTTAGCGTCAAAGATATTTCTGGGGATCTATTCGTATATGGGGGTCTTGCTAGTACCTTTGCCTCTATGAGAGGTGGTGCTTTTGATATTTCAGGCTTTGCTACTTTTCACATTAGTTATATCATGGTGGCTTAGTTGCTTGACATAGGTACCACATAGGTTACTTGCAGGGGTTATTCTGCAGGTACCCTAGGTCAGATAAAGGTTGGACACCACACATTCTTTATGGAGGATTACCTCTCTGAAGGGATATGATCGAGTGCTTGTTAAGCCCACGAGGGCCCTTATATTTGATTTTGATACCTCAGATCTTTTGCAAGGAGTCTCAGGCCCCTCTTGGGCGAGGCATACCTACTTTAGGGAGGGAGTCCCCTTTCAACCACTTTATCATGTTTGTGTTCATATTGGCCTTTTGTTTATTTTGGTGTGCTCTTTGATTATTAGTTGGCCTTAGGATTTGTTTTTATATCTCAAGTCTTGAGTCATCATGGAACCATACCATCTTCCCCGCAAGTTTCGTCATTTTTTAAGATTACCAACGCATCTTGAGTCTTTTCCTTCTAAAAGGCGTAAAGTTATCAAACGTGGTACACGCACCTCCACCTACCAGACTTGTGATCATACAAGGATGAGTACTGAGTCAAGTAAAAAATATATTGAGAGTCCCTTGACTCCCATTCATATAGTAGTTAATAGTGTTCCTTTGACACCTTCAACCACTGCGGTTGTAGTTCCGATGATTCCCATCATCACTCCTATACAGCCTGCGGTTGCTACTCAACCCATTGTGACGAACCCTTTTGGGTATATTTTTTATACACTAGGATACAACACTCAGTCCATCCCTATGGCCTCTAGCCCTTTTTCTTATGGTATGTTTAATTTCACATCGCAATTTTCATCCTCCATTCCAGTGTCTAACTCGAATACTAGTATTGGGATTGGGGGCATGGATCCTCCACATATTCTTGTCTCGTTTGGAAGTGATCATATCCATAAAATGAATCCTATGGTTGGAAGCCTACCTCCTTTTCACCCCAGGTCTAATCCCAGTCTTAATGCTCCTAGATGGAGTAGAAAACCTGGCGGACAAGTCACTGCTTATGGTTCATCCTCTACACCTACCTCCTCCACGCCAATTCTGACCAACAAGTTTGGAATGATGAATCCAACTCTATCCTCTAGATTCACACCCAAAGGAGGTCATTTTCACACCTTGGGAAACTCCCAACCCGGAGCTACTCTAGTTGGGGGAAAAGTTTACAACCCTCATCATAACATTCCTACTGGAATGGTGCCCAACCAACCCCTTATGAATCAGTTTGGAGAGGGGTTTTAAAATCCCGGATAGGGCCATGGTGAATACCAGAACCCTGGATGGGATGAAATTCCCCAACAACAATCTTTCCCAGGAGCTTCGGGCTAGATGTCGCAACCCCATATCCCTTTTTTGTCCATGCTCAATTTTCCAAACTTGTCTAGATTAATGAATGACCCTGTGCATCATGACCTGCCATGGCCCCCCATCCCCAACAAGCTTCCTTCGGATATTCCGAAATTCAAAGGAAATACTGGTGAGGATCTTGGTGATCATGTCACTACTTTTCATATTTGGTTTTCTTATAATTCCCTTAATGACGATTCTATTCATTTAAGATTGTTTCAACACATCCTTATGGGGGTCGCAACGAAATGGTACATAGAGCTACGAGGGGGGGCGTAAGAAACTTTTAATCAGATGGTTTTATTCTTCCTCAACCACTTCCAATTGTCGGTTCGTTATGAAACCAACATCGAAATTATGTTGGCCTTTCGCCAGGGCAAAGCCACCCATATCTCGGATCACATCTAAGAGTGGCATAGACGGAAGAGGTTGATCAACGCCTATATACCTCCAGAGTTCCTTTTAGAATGGTTCCTTAAGTATTTACAAACTTATATTTTGAAGGATGTTTCCACATATGGAGTTACTTTTGAGGAAGAAGCGATCTTTAAAGCCCAACAATTAGATCTTATATATGCTCAGTTTGGGATGTTATACGAAATTATTTTGGATGCACCGAGGTCAAGCTATGACCTTATAAAAAAGCCTGGGCCTCATGCCGATGGTATTGTAGGCTCCACAAATGTGAAATCTGCAGACTTGGTGACAATCCAATTGAAAGAATTGTCTCTAAACCATTATGTAGGAGGGACATATTCATCTGTGTCCTCCACTCCCACTCAGTCGACAGATGTACATTCTGTGCAATCGTCGACCAACCCGAATGGTAACCAGGAACGGGGAGGGAATAAAACGAAAGGACATGGTAACAATCATAAGGGTGGGAGGAACAATAATAATAAACCCAAGGACAGTGGTAATAATGAGAAGTCAAATAATAATAATGCTGAGGGAAAGAAATAAAGTAGAAAGGTGAATTTTCCCTGCAATATTTGTACAGACGATCACCTTACCCACTTATGCCCCAAACTTGTAGAAGCTACGAGGATTTTATCTTTGTCGTCTGTTGTGCTGACTAATCCCTTTCCACATAATTATTACATGGCCTCGAGCTCCTCAAATACTATAAATGCAGTGAGTGGAAGTCAAAACCCACTAGCGCAAGATGGTGACCGTCTATGCATAAATATGGTCAAGTATCAGGTTAATGTAGCCACTCGGTCTCATGATTATAGTTATTCACACACTGTACCTAGTCTAGAGTCTCCCCCTCCGCTGGAGATTCCTTTACAGATCAAAAAACAAGAGCCTTTGCCTCGTATTCCAAAAGGAGTACTCAAGCTCTCTACCCACAACCCTAATGATAGAGCCGCATAGAATTACTCTATTGTTGAGGATCTGGGTCAAACCCCTTACGCGATGTTGGCTCTGGAGGTACTCCATACGTGTCTTTCACAAAGGAATTCCTTTTTATCTGTGTTCGGAGCTCTATATCCTTGTGGCTCTAAGGTTATCAAGTTTGACGTCACAGATTTGAAGCCTCGCTTGCCTTACCATGTGGCATTCCAAATCCACATGGATTACTCAAACTATACCATCAAACACAATGTTATTGATGAAGGAGCTGCAACATGCGTGATGTCCTTAACCTATTTGAAATACATTGGCTCTCCAACCCTATCTCAATCTTTGGCCATGTTGACTACTTTTGACGGTCGTTCTTTCCACTCTCATGATATTCTTCCTGCCTTCTCGGTCCAGTTAGGTGGGAATAGGGTGGAGGTGGATGTCGAGGTGGTTGATGTGCCCCTTGACTATAACTTGTTACTAGGATGTAACTAGACTTATTTTATGACTGCAGTCGTATCGTCCATCTTCCGTACTATATGATTTCCTCACGATGGGAAGATTGTGACGATTGACCAGTTGTCCTTTGTGTGCACTATCCCTAATGCATCTGTTGGATCGTCGATCCCCATGATCAACAATTCTCAGTCGACAACTGAGAATATTGGTGTTGGAATGTATTCATCCCTTATGGGTACCTTTGATTTCATGGCACCAATTCATCATATATATGCCATGTCTAGTAGGTCTGCTTCATCAATGATGTTTGTTCCTTTCTGCACTTTGTATTTTAATGATCCTTGGACCCCACCTTCCTCAACTGTGTCTTGTGAAGGTCAGTCACATACTAGAATGGCTATGCCACTATCGACGACAAAGGTAGTGTATCAGGTTATTCTTGAATCTTCTCTTGACCTGGATCATGTCACTTTGTGGACGGATGAGGAGGATCATGTTATTAAGCCTGTATGGGCCACTTCATCATCTTTCTCACATGACTTCCTCGATGATACTTTACCCTCGGGTGAAGAAATCATAGATTCCATGAATGGTTTTGACATGCCATGGGATGATATGAAACATCACTCTTATTTTCTCCCAAAGCTTGCTAGAATCTAACAATATGATTTTAGATCCACCTTAAGTGAGATAGTCGATCACGTCGTAGTTCCACTTGATATGCATGACATTTATGCTGAAGGAAACATGGCGAGTATCTCTCCTACCATCATGATCGATATCTCTTGTATTCATGGTAATGTTGAAAATGTATATATCGGTGCAGATTGTTTGCTGAACGAAATTCTGATCTACACCGAGCTCTTCAAAGAATTATGCAATGTATTTGCTTGGTCCAATGAAGAGATTCCAGGAATCGACCCTCAAATTTTCGAACATGAGATTAAAACCTACCTGGATGCTAAACATGTTTGAAAATTACTTAGAGATAGAAATCCTAGGAAGGCCCCTTCTATCAAGGAAGAGGTGGAAAAACTACTTAATGTTGGCTTTATCTACCAGGTTCCCTTGACTGAATGGGTATCCAATCCAGTTCATGTGAATAAGAAGCAAGGAACCATCCGTGCATGCATGGATTTTTGAGACCTGAATAAGGCATGTCCTAAAGACAACTTCCCGACACCCTTCATTAATCAGATTCTCGATGAGTGTGCGGGAAGCGATATTTTTTCTTTTATGGAAAAATTTTCAGGATACAACCAAATTCAAATTAAGCATGAGGATCAACATAAGATGGAATTTATTTGTCCTTGGGGTACTTTCGCATACCGGAAAATGCCTTTCGGCCTTAAAATTTTTAGAGAAACCTTTCAACGAGATATGACCTTCATGTTTCATTATCTCAAGCATATAGTTGAATCCTATCTTGACGATCTCGTTGCTCACTCCCACAAGAGAGTGGATCATTCTACCCACCTTCGACTAGTTTTTAAAATATGTCGCTATTACCTCATCCGTTTGAACCCTCATAAATGCATCTTTTGTGTTAGGTCAGGTCATCTTCTAGGATTCTTAGTCTCTAAAACTGGGATCATGGTGGATCCATTAAAGGTTGAGGCAATACTTTGATTGCCTCCCCCATGCACTATTTATCATCTTCAAGGTTTACATGGGAAAGCTAAATTTTTACGTCGGTTTATAGTAAACTATGCCAATATTACTAAGGTTTTCATGCGTCTCTTGAAGAAGGACACTCCTTTTATCTGGGATGAGTGAGCCCAGGAGTCCTTCGATTCTCTAAAGAAAACCTTGGTATCGACACCTCTACTGAATCCTCCAGACCACAGTAGATATTACTTTTTTTATATCGTCGCGTTTGAAGGGACAATTGGTATGGTTTTAGTTCAAGAGGATGATGAGCTCTGTTGAAACTTATTCAGCACTGAACTCAAGTATTCTCATGTTGAGAAGCTAGCTTTGGTTTCCGTTCATGTAGTTCAATGATTACAACACTATATATTGATTTTCAAAAATATTGTCATTGTCAATGTCAATCCATTTCAATATGTCCTTACTAGGTGTATCATAGGGGGAAACTATAACAAATGGATTGTCATCGTGCAAAGGTTTGATCTTGATTTTACCTCGGCGAAATCCAAGAAATCACTAGTGTTTCCCGAGTTAATATTGGACTTCCCTCGATTGGATGAGGATGTTATTCATGTTGATTCATTTGTGGATGAACACATTTTCCTTGTCTCATCTTCACACCTATGGTATGGAGATATTGTGATCTATCTTCAAACCTTGAAGTTCCCTTAGCATCTTTCGAGAGATGACTGACGGTGCATATGATACCAAGCTAAGAACTACCTTATCGTTGATAACACTTTGTATCGTCGAGGAGTAGATAATATCTTGCATCGTTGCTTGACTCATGAAGAAGATGATTAAGTCCTTAATGACTATCACAGTGGGGCTTGTGGTGGTCATTTATCCAGGCTTGCACTCGCATCCATCCCCTCTTTACCTGGTCATTACTGTCGGTCCCTTCACCAAGTGGGGGGTGGATTTTATGGATTGCAACCCAACTTCAGCTGGGGGGCATCAACATATTATCATGGCCATAGACTACTTTACTAAGTGGGTTGAGGCCATGCCTACAGTTAAATCCAATGGTAAGACTGTTGCATTTTTTGTGTTCAATCAAATTATATCCAGGTTCAAAATCTTGAGTGAGATTGTCACTGATCATGGAGGTCACTTTCAGAATAAAATGATGGAAGAATTAGCATAAGAACTAGGGTTTAAACATGGTCATTCTTCCCCTTACTACCCCCAATAAAATGGACAAGTAGATTCTATGAACAAGTCTCTCAAAATCCATTTTGCAAAAAATTGTCAACCAGAGCAAATCCAACTGGCATATCATGCTTTACCCTGAGCTTTGGGAATACCGAACCTCAGTTAAGGATTCCACCAGTTTTTATCCTTTCCAGTTAGTACACGATGTGGAGTTGATCCTACCTATTGAATGAAAAATCCCTTCTATTAGATTGGTAGTTATGCTCCTACCTGACACTTCCGATCTCGAACAATGCCTCGTACACCTAGAGAGCCTATATGAGCAGCGTTAATATGCGTCTACGGCTATCAAAGTGAATAAACGACGTGTCAAGGTACAGTATGATAAGTTTGTCTGTCCTTGGAAGTACACTGAGGGTGACTTGGTCCTCTTATATGAACAATATAAAGAACCACTGGGGGCATGCAAGTTCAAACCCCTGTGGTACGGTCCCTATATCGTGCGACGTGTCTTAAAAAAAGGAGCCTACGAATTAGAATATTATAAAGGGAATATACTGGCTGAGCCCAGGAATGGGTTCTACTTGAAAATATACTATGATTGAACCTAAAGCTTGGGAGTAACTCTTTGTATACAATGTATTTTAGTGTATATATATTTTCCTCTTTTCTTCTTCATCTTTCTTATCGAGTTTTCCCTTGGTTGGCAGATGTCAACGGAATATTCAATCTACTTAGTATTTGCAGACGGGGCCAGTCGTCATACATGAAACTTGGCTTCCATCACTTGGGTTGTTTACTCACCTGAGGGTCTACTGGTGTCTTCAGGTGGTGTTTTCCTTGGGCCATCAACAAATAATGTGGCCAAATATAGCATCTTTATAGATATTTTACGCGATGCCATTTCACATGGTATTAGTTCTTTAGAAGTTCGCCTAGACTCCCGGTTAATAGTTTGTCAGTTGAACGACAATTACCGTGTGTGAGACCCTTCTCTACTCCGATGATTACTACAGGTACGACTTTTGGAACGACATTTTGATTTTATTACTTATCATCACATACCTAGAAGTTCTAATTATGTATCCGATGCATATGCTAATTATATTTTAGATTGGCATTTGTCATGTAACTAAACCAAAGAAAACATATTCACCAATGTACACATTGTAATATAAGTAAAGTCAAAGATCGTTGTTTTTTATATTTCATCCCTCCAAAAAATATGGTGTTATAGTACAAAATTGGGGCTCACACCCTCAAAATACATATACGGCCGATCAATACAATAATCATGAAATCTACGCATGTGGTGCCGGATGTGTGACATGATAGCATAGCACAACATTTGAGATACGCAGAAAGAGTCACACCCAGGTGCGGGGCACACCTACCACCTATCGTTGCATCGCCTCTGATAGATCCTCTACCTAAACCATGGGAATTCTTTGTGTCAAACGAGATAGGTTTCCCTCTACATTTTGAAGCACTCTCTTTGCATCTCCTCTTGTTGTATCATCCGCCCAGTGTCATGGAAGTTTTTCTGGCCGTCATGAACCCACATCTACGTAACATACATGTTTTAATTAGTACTTGACATCATCCAAAAAAAAAATTCTTCTACAAAAATAAAAAACAATGAAATATTAAAAAAAAAAATTCATACCTATGTCTTCGTAGGCGGAACCTAGTGGTAATGGCATATCCGGATCTCCTCTAAATTCGATCCCTGCATAAGGGTAGTCCTCTAGATCTATCATCTGTCGACGCCACCAGAAGAAAAACTCATCATTGTAGGGTTTTGGTACCCTACCTCCCCCCAACCACCTCATCATCTCAGTCCATCGTGCCATAGTTGGATCGCGAAGTCCATACGGAACAATATCAACTCTAGGGCCCAAGACAAGAACCCTATCGAAGAAAAAACTACACAGGATAGACGCAAACCCGAAGTTCCTCTTCCTACCTTATTTGCAGTCTGTCAGCTGGCTTTTCATGTTGGCCAGTAGTGAGGTGCACCAGTCGTAAACCATGGATTGCAAGCACTCCAATGAATAGAACATAAGTGGCCTGGATGCTTGATGCAACGAGGCCGACCCTGTGATCCATATCAATACTAGGACAACGATCTTGAGACTCAGATTGTTGATCACTTTGATCGGAAGTTGGATCCCTACATTATCGGTCCCTACAATGCAATGAGTGGCTATGTAGTCCTCTATATTCATGCCACTCCCAGATCCTCGAGATTTGAGGTTCACCACCTCACTCCAACGTGACAATCCTGTCAAAAAGTAGATTTCCTCAACTTCAATCCTCAATGGTTTCCCATCGAGGTTGAAGGTCTCTGTATCTGGATCCCAGTAGTTCACCAACATCTGGAGAAATCTCACTTGAGCCCTCATGTCTTTGAGATTCCAAAAATTGTATAGCCCACATCTTCTTAATGCCATTTGGATCCCTGGATCTCTCTCCACTTCAGCATCAACCTCTTCATGCTCTCTTTCTCTCCATTCTAGCACCATCCTGTAAGTTTGAAATCATTTTTTGAGTCAATAACATTTTAAAAATGCAATACATGAACTTGTACGCGAGCTGTAGTTTACACAGGCATGTATAGGGTTCCATATACGTGGTCTTTTTTGATAACAATCACGTATAGGGGTCCGTATACGCGCCCTAATGAACTACAACCCGCATACACCCGAGTTTCTAATTTGCACTTTGAAATACTCAAAAAAGGAAACCTAATTGCAAATACTAATCCACTAGAAATGAAGAGAAGGGAAAGATGACTTACTTGGTCCATACAATTGTCAATTCCATCACTCATGGCTCCCACAATCCATAGTTGAAACGTGGGGGAAATTTGGTCCAAAATGCACTATTTGGGTAAAAAATACAAATGGTATAGTAAAATTCATTATTTTCACTATTTATAGAAAAAAATTACCCACTTTGCACAGTTTTTGCTAATATTTTGGCCTAATGGACTAATAAATCAATGGATGGAGTTGGTTTTGGTGGTTTTATCTAGGTATTCTTGCGGTTTATAGTGCCACATCGCATGTTCATAACTTTGGCAAGTATTTCCATTGTCCAACATATAGGATAGGCAATCACTCTGTTTTGCACATTTCCATTGTCCTATAACTGCAATTTGTATGCCTTAGGTACGGACCCATTTAGTAGCGAGACAAAACCTTCTTTCTGCAACTAGAAGTGTTGTTATTGAATGTGTTGGCGTCATAAGTCACTCCTGGATTGCTTGCAGGAGCAGAGCCCGACACCCATCAGTTTAATGTCATGATTGTTTTTTAAAGGGGTGATCAAATGGAGATAAAGGCTCAAGGAGGTATCACTCTAACTCAGGAGCTGGGTCTAGCATGTGTGAGACAAAGGAGGTCTTGATCTAACTTCAGCCAGTGGGTTGATTAAGGGGTGAATAGGTGGAAGACTTGATAAGGAGGGTGAACAAACGGCTTTGGGAAATAGGCTTATAGCAGCTTGCAGAAGAAAGACTCTGAAAGCAAGATCCTCTTGGTTCAGGGTCTCAAGAAACTGAAAGGAGACTTGAATGGATCGCCAATTCCAAGTCACTCAACGCTGGGAAAATCACAAGATCTGATTAGAAACGACGTAACTGCTACAGTGATCCATTACAACATCATCCTATAACAGCTACAACTCGAATGGACCCTCCAATTCCGAGCTGTTCTAACACAGTATAACAAAGATATAAAAGAAACTGGCATTCATAAGGCAAGAAGTCTCAGAAGTCTAGAAATAACCAGAAAACAGTGCTTCATTAAAGTTTTACAACCAGGAGCTCTGCTCAACCATCGATCCCTCCAAAAGTACAAAGACTGAGTCTATATACTCAAGAAAATCTGCCTCACAGAGGCGTGTACAGCTACTCAAAGCTTGGCATCCCTTCAGTCAAACTCGTACTGATGTCTTTTTTTAAGCGTCATCTTAACTGAGCATGGCTCCTGTAAGGAGAGTATCTGAGCCATTAAGTGTCGGGCTAACGTGCACAGACTTCTCTGTCGAGTTGAAGACTTTGGCATGGCGTCTTTGAAGAATTGGGTACACAGGACCCTCTCGAGCGGACCGCTTTCCAGACTTTCCATACCTTGCAATAAATGAGTGAGGCGATGTTTCAACCACCCTCTCTCTTCTTCATTCACTCCGAGCAGGTATCAGGATTGAGATCAAGTTGAACTGGCACCTGGAGAACACAGTGATCCCTTCTGCAGCTAAACCCGACACTTCAGCCTTTTGCGTAGTTCTTTCTATCACCCCCAAGTGACCACGGGCTGTGACCTTGTGCCTATCTTCAAAGGAACTTTCGACACTTCGCGTCTCGTGGCTGAGAGGAGGCTGG
>JZKD02S1679836.1:61531-92333 GCA_000966675.3 Picea glauca | reverse complement strand
AAATGGCCCCGGAAGTTAAACCTGCTAAAAATAGTAAATTGCCAAAATTGCCAGAAAACTATTTTGAGCCAGTCGGAAAAGGTGGGTGGCCACCAATATCCACCTGGATCAAAGGAGTAAAGGGTCCTTGCGCACATTCTAGCAACTAAGTACCACACAGAACTGGTTATAGAATAGCGATTGGAAGTCAGGAGTAAGTGACATAAGAAGGAGGAATCTATGGCTGAAGCGGCCGAAAGTGTTGGAGAGAATCAACTGGTCTGGTTAGACTCTTCTTTAAAGATGGAGATCGCTAAGCTGAAGTAAGTCTTCAACTAAGATAAGCATGTCTCAACAAATTTTGAACAGTCAGTAGCGGAGGTAAAGAGTACAAGAGATGATAGGCCTGTTCTTCAAACGACCCATTTTTACAACAGGCTAAATGTTGTCATCACCCTTTTGTAATTTTTTCATTAATACGATTATATAAATACAGAAACAGATTTTTGACTATTTTATTACAATTTCTATCTAGTGATGTTATGAATCTTGTTTTCTTTTATAATAAGTTTTATTTTCTTGTAATCTTATATTTTATTTTCATCTGTCTAAATCGAAGGAAATAAAAACTCGAAATTCTTTTTAATTAATGCTTCGATGTGGTTATGTGTTTCTTTTTCTTTTATTATTATGCAATTTAAACTTAGACTCATCGCCTTCCAAGCGACTTCACGCGCATTAACTTGACCTGTTCATTTATACTTATCGTGCATAGAAATATTACAAGGTAAAACGTCTCTCCGCGCACCTAAATCTACTGTGTATTTCTTCTTCATCGTACCAACTACTTACATGCACTACTATGGTGTTGTGCGCCAATAACCACTGCGCACAGTTTCGATACTGCGCACTGATATTCCACATTCATTTTTGTCCTATGCATGCGCCATGTCAAGTTTAACATATTCCATAGCGCTCAAATATCTGTGCACACTACTGAATACACCATTGCAAAACAACTTATACTCATACTTATGCGCGTACTAACAAAACTCCTCTGCGTTAAGAAATACTTACGCACCCCATGTGCACCTTACTATGTGTGTGCTTACCGCACAAGGCTAATTTCAGTGCGTGCATCTACACATAATAATCTTTCGCACGACGCCACAATTTACCGCACACACTGGCACACCAACGTTTTCCCGTGCGGTGCCAAATTTACCACGAATGCCCGTACGCCAACCTTTTTCATGGACACTTCGTGACTCCAATTATGGTCACTTCGAAGTTACTTTTCTGTGAATATTCACTTCAATTGCACCCCTCTAGCCCATCCAAGCTCAGTGTTGAACTGAAGCTCTGATACCATACTGTAACAATCCCCCGGCCAACCTCAGGCCGAGGTATGCCACTCCAGAGCAACCACTCATGCTCTGACAGCAGTCGGTAACATTCCCAGCCATCGGGTCGGGCCATGCTACTCTAGGGAACACTTTCATTCCCATACTACAGAGCATACAGTAGCATACCCAGTAGTCAACTAAGAAATGCCATATAAATTTACTCTTTAAACTGCATGCAACTAAAACATATACATATAGCATGCTTGCGGAAGCTTTACATCTAAACATAAACAAACAATTACTTTCTGTAACATACAAATTTTATAATGAAATAACAATCACTACTGATATGCATCATTTACAGGAAATCATAGGCATGTAAATAACAAAACAACATATCAATTTATCATGCAATTGGTACTTATCTTAAAAAGATTGTCACCAACTTCTTACAGACTGTCCACAAACCTCCCAGCCATTGACTGCATTGTTCATCACTCTCCACAGTGAGTCACCCCCGAGCTGGGACTAAACTCCACCCAGGGTAAAATGGTTCCTATCTAGGCTAAGGCTCATGGACAACAAGAAAGAATCTATCTTAGGTGCTCACTCAACTAATAGCCTATAGCCTCTCATTCCCCACATGCCTATCCCACCCAAGGAAGTGTGCCCCTTCTCTGCTCAACAGTCCCTCAGCTGCCCCACTTCCCTTCCAAGGATTTAGCAACAGGTCAGACCAGAAGTCTCAGAGCATTGTAGTTGTAGTTTAGCACCTTCGGGAATCAATCCCCAACAATTCTATCGCTCATATAATTGCTCACAAGCCTGACAACCCGCTTCTTCAATCCCTCCCCAAGCTAACTAGGTACACCAACCAAAAAGGGTGCGAAAACAGGCTTTAGAAAGGTGAAATGGTTGTCTCAAGGATAACAAAATGTATGAGTGAAATGGCCATGGAATCATTGACTGGATAACTCAGTGTGTACAGGAATCACTGTGAACTCTTCGTGAAAAGTGATGGTCAAAATGATGGTCGTCTCACTGTTCGTAAGGTATCCCTCAGAAATATCCCCATGAGCTAAGTTCCCCCATGATATGAATGCATGTCCCCAACTTGACACTTGTCATATCGAAAGTTACTTTTGTACACTTGTCCCCAACTTTAGAACTTAGGATAAAATAATTACCATACTTTATGTTTTAGGAAATATTAATATAATATTCCCTTGACTTTTGGCCCTCCCTTTCCCTAACTGGTGAAGTTCAATCCCCCATATCTTTTATCGTGGTCGGTCTACGCACAATGATGTATTTTATATTAATCATTAGTCATGTACAAAGTAGGCGCATTGGCCCTTGACATCTAGGCGTTCCGGCCTAATACCAAAACATAAGCATTCTGACTTATAATACTGGCTCACCAGCCTATAATGCATATCATATACATAAAGGTTCACTAACCTTAATATTGCATGCACTTTAGTTACTGCACACGGTATCCTCTATTCTCAAGGTTTCACGCACCTTAGTTACTACACGCGGTATCCGCTGTCCTCAAGGTTGCACACACTTTAGTTACTGCACGTGGTATATTGCGATGTGCATATTACATCATTTTACTGCGCAGTTCATGCGCGCATTATGCCACATGATGTGCATTATCAAATGAGGTCAAAACAACTCATCAACTTAAGTATATTTATATTACATTTACAATTGGGTTTGGTCGAAGGATATTACACGAAAGACACACATGGTCGTTGGTTTGTGAACATGTTCTTCGTCCAAGTTCTTCCAAATCATCAAGCTCCTTCTTTGTATCTCATGTTGAATTATGAGATATTCCTTAATGATCTCCTTTTAACGGGTCTCCTTCCCTCGACTTTAGCCCATCTATTCTGGAAACGAGACCTAGAGTCTTATGAGTACCTAGAGGATTGCATTCAACAGTGGTAGGTTCTCTCACCATCAATAGTTGGGAATACATCAATGTCTCCTAATTGATGGATTATTCAAGTGTTTGACATCAACACCTTTATTCACACTTGTAAGAATGTACTCGGTGCCTTGATACCTACTTTCATTATCAGTAGGTTGTCTCAGTTTTGTTAACAATATACCTTAATGACCGATAATCAAACGAAGTCTCATTATGTTCAACCTCAACTCCTTTATTCACATAATGTAGACTTGCACCTTTGGCGGATCGTGTAGAAGACTTGAAGACATCAGTTCATAGTCACAACTTTCATGAGTTGTTGTTATCTTTCATTGGACCAATACCTATATGACTTCAGTGATCATGGGAGATCAGATTGTACTCCATTATATACAGATATATTCAAATTGATTTTGAGACTGGTTTTCACTGGGCCTTGTTCGTGATTATGTTCGTGATTATGACATCCTCTGGCATGTATCTACTCTTGTATTTCCTATTCATGGCCATGGACAGTTTTTTGGTATATTTCCACATGGATCTGCATTGTAATTCAAATTGGCATCCATGTGCACAAAGCCATTATGGATTGTAATATTCTCATGAGCAATTAGTTCATCCAGTTGGGTATTCATTACTCCACTTCTGGTAATTACAATGTATTTCGGCCATCGTAGATACTCCTCTGAACTCACACATTAAGGGGCATCTGTTATAGCAAACTTGCTCAGAGGGCCTTTTTCCATTTCCCTATACATACTTGAAGTCCCTTTTTGCAGTTCCCAGAGATGAAAATTGTATTTTTCCACATATGTGTGCCCTAACAACTATACAACATACATATACGCAGGTTTCACCATTACATCCCGTGTACATCGGTTTTTGTGCTCAAAATTAAAAAAATGGTGTCGAGTTTCCATGTCACATCATGGGATCCATGATCCTTGATCTTCCATAGACTAGAAATGTTTTGAATCGTCCCTTCAGTTCCATTTGAAGGCTATAAATGGGACATATCCAAGATGTGTAAAGGAGGAGAAGAATTCAAATTTGAGAGCAAAGTTACTCTAGATAAATTATTCACTTCATATTGAGTCTGCGTCCCTTTGTCCTTTTAAGTCTAAACACATTATTCATCCCCCAAGCTCTTCCCTATTTGATGGAGAACCTCTTTGTCTCTCTTATATGAGATTTCCTTTTCTGGAGGATTTAAGTGGTGGAGTCACAACTAGAAGGGATTTAGTTTCTTTGTTATGAACGTGCCGACACAAAAATTTGTCATTCATACACTTCTGTTGATTACATTTTAATAGAAATACTTTTTTCTCATCCAATTAATGTCTTGAAAATATTTGAATTGTTATTTCATTGGCGTATTTGTTATGAATATTGATGGATTATGCTATTAAATGTGATAACTTTATATATTATCACCATATGCTTGTGTATTTTGGTTGTCGAGGACAAGTTGCAGGTGTATTTATTTGAGTCAAGTGCTCAATGGTGGACTTCATCAAATGTCTGAACGAGGTAGGTTCTTTATCTTATCTTGTTAGCATATTTTTTATATAACATACCTGATATTATAGTTGATTTCTGCAATCATTTCCATTTGTTGTGGTTTACCCCATGCCATAGAGTGATTTTCCTCATAACAACTTCTTTCATTTCAATTTCAGTTAATTAGTATTATGCATTAAGCTAGTGACATCAAATATGAATCTTAAGTAAAACATTGCATAACAAACGATTTCAAAAAACTTGTAAGATCTATTGTGACAAATTGTTGTAGTGGAATATCCACTGCACTTTACAGATCATTTGTCAAGTAAGAGTTCACATTTTGATTATATATATATATATATATATATATATATATATATATATATATATGGGGTTAAAGATAGCAATGGAATAGAGATTGATAGACATCTCTTTTTTTATTATCTCTCTATTTACTATATTAGATGTCATTACTTGAAATTTCCTCATATTTTCATTTACATATACTTTATTCTGTGGAGTTATTCACTTTATGCTATCTCTAGTTACTTTATTATATAGTGTTACTAGGCTTTAAATATCCTCCAACTTTACAACATATATTTTTCATTTAAGTTAAGTAATTATGTTAAAGTACCTAGAGTGTGGATAAAGAGTTTATTAATTGTGGGAGAGGATGATAGTGCTTGACCAATAGGGAGAGGAAGGCAATGCTTCAATATCTAATTTATGAAATGTTGAGATTTCCCCCTACTCTAGTGTTGTTTTCCCTCGCGATTGAGTACAGTGATATGGAGATGTTGGTCCAAATATTTGAAACAAATTATGTTACCACGTTCATTCCATGTTTGAGCCTCGCTAGTATTTCATTTATGAATCCCATATCTCTCATATAGTCAATAGCCAGATGCAAGCTTAGATTCTACTACTTATGAAATAAATAATTAACCCTTTCTACTCAACAAAATTAGCCATGTTGCAGTTCTTTTTGAGAATCCTGCAAGGGAGGTAGGTTCATAAGGGGATAAAGGGAAAAAACCAACCTTAATTTAATAAGGGTTATATGTGTGTGTGTGTGTGTGTGTAAGAAAAAAATTGTGAGATCCCCCCTCTTCTACAGAATATCCAAATGGAGGGCAGCTCAATCAACAACCAAAATCATGTTTAGTAACCTAAAAGAACTTGGCTATATTTGAACCTATGACCTATGGATTTCCCATCAACAACATTATTTAAGTGGTAGGTTTAAAAAATTGAGCTAACCCTTGGGGCTTTTCCCTCTATATATATGTGTGTGTGTTTGTAAAAAATTATGTTATTTCTTAATCCATATAAGATAGTAAAAAATTCCCAAAGTATTAATGGTAAAAATTGATCCAAATATCCTACCCTACTAGGTAAAACTCGACATAATTATACTTTCGCCTTGGAATACTTTTCACCTAATCATCTACATAACTCTAAGAGGTGAAAATTTTCAAATACAAATATACAAATCAATTGGTCCTAACTTTCAAGGTCATGATAAGCCAAGTATCAAAAAAATTAAAGGGTAAATAGTGTTACTCGGTGCTTTCAGACAACCCCTAGCAAGAAATGTCAACAAGTTTGAATGCATCTAAGGATTCAAGTCACCCTATGCTCAGTGGGATACTAGGAAGGAAAATTAAGAGATCTATCTTACATTTTATGACTCTAAACAAGATCTCAATTGAAAAACAAGTGTAGCTTTTAAAAGCGCTACAATACCAAGTTCGAAAAACAAGGTATATTCATGCAATTCAAACACCTTAAGACAAACACTCACACACACAAATCAAATATATGTACATCGATTTTTTACACAGTTAAAACCCTCAAAGAGGGAAACGATCCACAACCCCAACCAACTTGGCCACTTGAGGAAATATATTAGTGCAAAAAAAAAATAGATTAGATGAACATCTCTCAATTTTCAATCGTCAACAAATGACCCTCGTTGCTCTTTGAATAGAAATCACAGACCAATAAATATTTAATCCATGGATCAACTACCATTAATATTGAACATATGTTTTAATATTCAGATCACTCATGTGTAGGATGTGATTGTGACCGTCAAATTAATAGAATACAAAAAAAACACATCGTTGGGGAAAAGATATGAATTTATCTTACTCAAGCATTTTTTAATCTTTCTTGGCTAAGACAAGATAGTTGGGAATATGACCCTATGTTTATAGCCTCAAAAAGTGTTTCACAATCCACAAGTATTAATTACAAGGGCTTAGGATGATTTTTTTAAATAAAAGATTGTTACAAAATATAACATTTTTATATAATTTTCTGAATATATCAGATTGCAAAAAGTAATGTGGAGATCAAAAGCAAAAATACCAAGTCACATATTAACACAGATGATACAGAATAACAATAGAAATCAAAATAATCATTTTCTTTACAAAAATCCTTGTGGGGGCATGGACCAAGGTAAAACTTAGATATCCCCAATGAAAACCATACAAAAGGACTCTGGCGAGAAGTAAAAACTGAACTTTAAAATCTAGATCAGCTTGCCACAGACTGATGCCCACTTGACTCTGCACAATATCCTTTATCAGTCATGAAATTTAATTCATAAACAAACAAGTCTACACATACTATCAAAGATAGATCAACACCTCTAAAACAAGCATCTGAATGATAAGGTTTAGCTTTGAACCTTGTTGTCTACAATAGGACCCTGTTGTCATAAAAGAGAATTAGGCTTTTAATGAATTGAAGAATGAATGAAAATTGAACTATCTCAATAAAACTCAAGAGCAAACCTTAGTATGATTTCTCCTTCTATTCTCCTCTTGTTCTTCCTTCTCATTTGGATTTTATGCATTCCAAATTAGTTGAAGTAGTTCAACTACCTCATTTAGTTAAGTTAACTAAAACTTAACTAATCTTTAGTTTAGGGGAATAAATATAATTAAGGGTCTTTTATTAAATAATAACTAGTAGGTGGGACCCCCTCCCTTTTATTTCTTAACAAAATAAACATAATTAGACAATCGATCAAACACATGCCTCTTTGTGGCTCCCATAATTTTTTCACAATTTGAAATTTAAATATCATAAACATTTCAAATTATATCCAAACATGTAAATATCCACAATATCCAAAAATAGTTGGTTGTCCAAAACTTTCAGCAGTCCATTTTCTTCAATAAATCAATAATAAACACATAATCAAAAACCATATTTGCCACTTTGAGAGGCAATTTTTCCTTTGTTGTTGCTATCCCCTTTTGACTTCCCTGAATTAGCCTTAGGTTGGGTAGACCCTTGAGGCTTGATATCACTAATTACATGGGAACAATCATCCCTCAAGTGCATACGGGAAGACACTGACTTGGCTGAGTCACTTGAAGGGGAGGAGGGAGCAACAACAACTTTTCCTTTGTCATGCATATGGTGGGCCTCGGTTTTGGGTCTTTTATTGCGTGGGAGGACTGTACAGGTGAGTGTGTAGGGACAATCTCAACATTTGGGGTTAATAGGTGGAGGAGGAGTGGGTAATCACAATTTTGGCCAGCCACGACGAAGGGAGACTATTGGGTGAACAATATCCTTCCATCTGTCATTCTCAGGAATTTCAGGTTGCAAATATACATGAGGAGGCACAAAAATACCAGGAACATGTTGGTGCTGGAAGGGAGGCATCTCTGGTCTAGGCTAGATTATCCCTTGTCCAATCCAATTGAAAAATCCATCTTGAAAGAGTTGGTTTAACTCTTGAGGATCAGCATCGAAATGTATTGAGAATCTGGGCCTTCTATCCCCTCTGTTCCAGTTTCCTCTGCCTCTATTGTTTCAACCATGACTTCCTCTATTGAAGAAGCTCATCCTGTATGCAACAACTATTAGCAACTATCTCTTATCATACCATACATGACATTCTCTTAATATGAAACAAAGTTTGGCTCAACAATCAACATCAGACCCATGCAATCCAATCCATAAAATTTATTTAATAATTGTCAAAATAGGTTTCATGGGATCTCTTGGGGGATTGTATTGAGCGAAAACATGATATCATGATAGGGAGTAAGAACACGATTACTGTTTGACAATTCATTAAACAACTGACTATGCAACAATACCAAAACATATCAGTTGCCATCTAGATCTGTGTCATTTTTTTTATCACTATAATACAGAGTTTAATTTAATTTTAGTGAACAGGGTGTGAAAAATGAATTGGGGATCGTGAGGGGATTTATAATGAGTGAAAAAGTGAGAAAATGAGAGGGAATTAATGGATATTGTTCATAAAATAAATGAAATCAATCAACTATCATAACTATGTTTTAAATTCAATCCAAAAAGCATCCACTTCCAAGACCAAAACATTCATTGTTCCTCAATTGAATACAAACTACTTGTTGTCTCAATAAAACAATTTAATTTCCCAGAAATCTTCCATTTATACCAAACCGTGCATTCATATAATGACTGTGCAAATATTTACAATTCCACAATATTGCATGTGCTAAAGTTGGTCTCTTCTTTTTAAAATAAACAAAATTAGCACAGTGATCCCTGTTATCTATGTCCAACATTCATCCTTAGAAATAAAACAATAATACACCCAAGATAAACAATCAACAATCACTGTCCTCTAATAAAAATCAGGCCCGATTTAAACACACACAGGTTCCTTTTAAATATGGACAGAACCAAAGAACGCTTGATGAGTCTATCATACACACAAGTCTTTGACAATATAATTGACATAGTCTTGAATCGACAACAACAGTCAACCAAAAAATGTAACCATGAGCTTGATCTCTGTGTGCATCAATATATACAGACTTCCTTTTAAAAGGAATGACCCATAGAACCATATGATGTATGAAGAGAACATAACAATATTGCCACACGTGTATCTCTTTTAAACTTTGACAGAATCATGATTGTGCTTGGTGAAATAATCACTCACACAGGTGACTTCTTAACTTAAATGCAATCACGATCATGCTAGGATTAAACACAGTAATAAAGACCATAATCGACTAGAAGGGAAACACTTGGGCAGTAGGTAACCATACTTTTATTTTATGTTCAAACGAATTCATCACAGAGAGGACACAGGGATTCGACCAAGAGATGGTTTTTTAAGCGAGGGAGCTTGTGCCTTTAAAATTTCCACAATCATTAAACCCAAAATATTGACAAACCCCAGGAGGTGCCCGAGGAAGGTAGAAGCAATTCAGAATCCAAGTCGAGCTCTTTATAAATTAAATGCAGAGAGGCAACAAAAGTCTACTTGTCTTTAAAAAACACAAAGAGATCATGGTCTTTTATATCCTTAAGAATTTACCACCGAGAAACAACCACAAGCCACAGCGTAATCTTGAAAAAACAAAGAGCCATGATCTTTAAAAACACCATAGTCCTTCAACTTATAACCCCAAGATCTTGACAGAACCATAAGAGAATGCCCAAGTGGATAATAAGGAAATTCGAGCTAAACAACTCAGGCACTCACAGATGCCTCTAAAACTTTTCTTGCGGAGAGGAATAGGGTTAATTTAACAATGAAGGGTACTCGAAAACACAGAGATACCATGTCTCTTTCCAACACCCAAGAGGTCGATAACTTTCGAAAACAATTGACAGTGAGGCCACACAACATAACTGTCGTTATTGTAGCAGAGATGAGAGGGTGGGTGTGAAAAATCTGTGTGAAAATAATGTTAGGACGAAACTCATATCAACTCCACATACATAGGCCTCTATTAAACATTATGGGCCAACCAAGATTGGACTGTGGAAATATTTCAGTGAAATGAAAGTCAAGAACGAGTCATCAAATAATAACTCAGTGCTTAGACAAAAGAACCACACCACTGTCGATTGTCGTATTGCAACTTGGATAAAGAATAATAAAAATGACCGAGAGGGAAAAAGCGTTGACAACAACTGATACAAAAAATGGTGGTTAAAACCCTTCAAGAATAAAATTCAAAGCTCATTGCACCACTGTTACCATTATTTCACAAAGAACCATCTTAAAAAACCAAGATGTCCGAGTAAATAACCAATGCACAAACTTTATAATCAATAACACCCATTACTTCGCTTACAAATGTCAACATTTCGCAGTAATCACAGAGAACCCAGAACACAATATTGACACTCAGTCAAAAACTCTAGAAAACATAGAACCCATGCAATCATGATCCACCATTTGATTCATAATATAGAGAGTCCATCATGGATGGAAATCTAAGAGACATACCTGTGAGAAAATCGTTGCAATGATGAATTGGTCGAGTTTTCCCCCTCAAATCCTGAAATCGTGAAGCTTCCATAACCAATGGAGCATCAATGCAACTATGCTAGGGTGATGGGCTCAAGGGAGGATTGGAGTGACGTGCAGCAAATGAACGTCGCTTCCTCACCTAGCCCTATTCAATTCCATGTAAGAGACAACCCATTAACATAACATCCACCATTAAAATCAAACCATATCCAATCTAAAATTAAATGCCATATCCTTTGTATAGATTTGATACAATATCAATTGTATAATGCACCACTCGAGACATATCATAACTATGCATTAACCTTATGCCATAACTTCAAAGATAATCACATATTAACGTTACCATATGTGTCTCCATATATACTCTTTAACAAAGCGCATAGTATAACAGCTAGGTCCACTACTTGTATCAATTCATATATTCATTTAAAGTTTGTATGTAATATTTTATCATGGCCTTAGGACTTATCCATAGTTCCTTTATTTTTGTTTTGATCAAGCTCCCATTTTATTATCCTTTGCATAAATCATATATGGATTAGTAACCAATTTTATAACATAACATAGCATAGCACCTGTAAACAATATGATTCTCATAACCATAGAACTTCCCTGTATCGCAAGTAAATATCAACAACATTTAGCAACAATGCATCAACCACCCATTTATCATATCAAATGAAACCAAGACCGCATCATCAAAAGTATAGGACTGTGTAGGAAACATCATAACATCACCAACATATGAGTGTAACATGTATATATTTGCGCCTCTAGTCTACAAGGGGGTCCCACCTACTAGTTAAATATTATTATCGTAAATAAATAATAGCGTTTAGCAATCCTTTGCGGGAGGAATTCATCGTTGAGATTTTAATCGTCAACACACACTAAAAGAACACTTTAACCTAACATCACTTTAGACCAAGTTGACCTTAACTAACTCCTAGTGTCTAGAAATTCCTTAACATTTCCACAATAATAACACGTAAAAGTATTGCTATTACTTTGATTCATCTATCATGGACCCTCATTATTCTTAGAAAAAATTCCTTTACCCTTGAAGTTTGTTGCAAAATCCATTTTTGAACCATCATTCCCTCTACTACTTCCAAACTACTTTTTCAACTTGTCTTGGTATAAGAGCTTGGGGGTGAAACCTTTAAATTCCATGTCAACGTCAGTAGAAATAATGTTTTAGGTTTCAATAAAATGCTCAAATAAGGCTAGTAAACTCTTGGGAGTGATTACCACCATGTCTTCTTCCATTTTTTTCGGAATGACGTTCAATTGTTTTCTAATATATTTTATATTTAGAAAGTGATCTTGTAAAGACTCACTTTTATCCATTTTTATTGAAAACAATGAATTTATAAGGAAGAAGGTTCTACTTTAATCTGAAGTTTTGTAAGGTACCAAACATTATTATGAAGAGAAGAAACATAAAGGTTATAACAATTATCAGCAAAAAGAGAAAAATATAGAGAACAATGACATAATTGATTCCATAAATGATATATTTATTACATCAATATCCAAGTTCACTTGCCTCTTCAAGGGGAAAACCTCTAGCAGGGCAGAGCTCAAGTACAAAATGATACTCAAGACAAAACGTTACTTACTTTCCACTCCTATTTTTATTATTTCAATCTTCTAAAAACTATTCTAGAGGAATATCTTTCTAGAAGCGAAACCTTCTATTAAGTCTTCTTACATTAGACGTGTTCACATTATTTCATTGGCCTTATTTACTAAAATTGACCTGTATTACATAGAAAAACATATTATTCTATCTACTCAAGGGTTTATGGAGGTTAGGACCCTAACATGTCCTCCCCCCTGAAAAAACAAGGTTGTCCTCAAGGTATGAGATGTGGAAATTGTTGCAGAATGGAAGTTGGATCCCATGTGGCATCCTCTGATTGTGTATCCTTCCATTGAGCTACAACTTCCTTGATTGTGCATTGACTAATACGATGCTCGCGGTGGTCCAATATTTCTTGGGGATGCAACCAAATGGATCCTTCTTCATCCAATTCAGGGAGACTAGTTTGACTATCGCATTTGATTCCAATCACTTTCTTCATGCAAGAAACATGAAAAATAGGATGGAGCTTAGAGTGACCATGGAGAGCTAATATGTAGGCCACAAGCCCCACTAGCTTGATAATTGTATAAGGGCCATAAAAATTGGAAGCAAGTTTCTGACAATTATCTTCTTTGAGGAATGTTTGCTTATAAGGTTGCAAACAAAGAAACATTTGGTCCCCTTCAACAAATTGGTGTTTTGAATGACCCAGTTCAACTTGTTGCTTCATGCAATTCTAAGCCATGACCAAATTCTCTTTGAGGGTGTGGAGAATGGAAACTCATACTGTAAGGGTGTTTTCTACGTCATGGACCTTGGAGACACCGTGGATGTGGGAGAATACATAAGGTGGCTTTTGATCATAGACTGCTTCAAGGAAGTCATGCAATTGGCAACATGGTAAGATGTGTTGTACCACCATTCAGTGACTAGTAACCATTAATCCCATTGAGTTTGTATGTCTGGTGCAAAACAACCTCAAATATGTTTCCAAGAACTTATTGATAGCTTCAGTTTGACCATCATTCTAGGGATGATAGGTCGATATGAGATGCAATTGAGTTCCCTGGAGCTTGAACAATTATTTTCAAAATTTGTTGGTGAAAGTTTGATCACGGTCGGAGACAATAGAGTGGGCCATTCCATGAAGTTTGAATATATTGTCCAAAAAAATTTGAGCTATGGTGGATGTTGTGAACAGGTGTTGGAGGTTGAAAAAATGTGCATATTTGGAAAGGAGATCAATGACAACCATTATGATTGGTTTATTTCCATATTTGAGTAATCCAACAATGAAGTCCATAGAAATATTCATCCATACAGAAAGTGGAATAGGGATAGCTTGGAATGTGCCTAGAATTTTGATTGTTTCTCCCTTATTGCATTGACAAGTATCACATTCAACCACAAAAGTGTGAATGTTTTTTTTCATGCCTTCCCAGAAAAACGAACGTTTGATCCATTCATATATTTTGTGAAAGCATGAATGCCCTATTGTTGGTGAAGCATGAAGTTCGGAGAACACAGTGGATTTAACGTGAGACTATTAGCTTAAATGCAGGTGACCTTTATAATAAAACTCTTCATTGTGCCAAGAGTAGCCTAAAGATGCATGAGGATATTGTTGCAATTGTTGGATTAGGAGAGATGGTTTGGGATCTTGGAACTATTCCTGGCGAACTTCCTTTAACCAATCAGATACAATGAAGGAGATTGAGAATAGGGACTCATCTTCTTCATATTTCCATGAAAGGGAATCAACAACCACATTTTCTTTTCCTTTCTTGTAAATGATCTCATAATCATAGCCAAAAATTTTGGTTAACCACTTATGTTGTTCAGGGGTTGAAATTATTTGTTCCAAGAAATATTTGAGGCTATGATGATCCATTTTAATTTGGAATTGTTTCCCAAGAAAGTAAGGACACCAGAGATCCACTACATGTAAAGTAGCCAACATTTCCTTTTCATAACTAGATTTTCCCAACTGTCTCTAAGATAGTTGTTTTCTAGTGAAATCCTAAGTTCTTCCATCTTGCATGAGAACTGCCCCAATTCATTTACTAGAAGCATCACAATCCAGAACAAAAGTCTTGGTGAAGTCAAGTAGTGCCAGAAAAAAAGTCCTACGCATAGCCTCTTTCAAGGCTTAGAAGAATTGATCAATCGTTGGAGTCCACCTGAAAGAATTCTTTTTAAGGAGAGCAATGAGGGGAGCTACAATTTTTTCATAATTTTGAACAAAATTACCATAATATCTCGTTAAACCCAAGAAACCTCTCAAAATTTTAATATTTTAAGGATGAGGTGAATCCTTCATAACGTCTATTTTCTTAGGATCCACATGGACACCATCCTTTCCAACAATATGGCTCAGGTATTCTACTTTGGGATCTCCGATAGCACATTTAGATTGTTTGAGAAAGATTTTGTGCTGAGATAGTAATTCTAAGACTTGATCCACATGGGCCAGATGGGATAGCCAAGTTTTACTATAGATGAGGATATCATCAAAGAAAACTAAGACAAAATGACAAAAGAAAGGGAGGAAAACATGATTCATGAGACTTTGAAAAGTGGAAGGTGCATTAAATAATCCAAAGGGAATGACCAAGAACTCATAATGGACCTCATGAGTTCGAAAGGTATTTTTGGGAATATCATCCTCTTTCATACGTATTTGGTGGTATCCAGAACGTAGATCAAGTTTGGTAAAGAACTGAGCACCACTTAGTTCATCCAAAAGGTCATCACTGATAGGAATTGAGAATTTATCATTGATCGTAAAAAAATTTCAGTGCTCGGAAATTAGGGCACATGTGCCATGTACCTTATTTCTTGAGTATCATGACGACAAGAGAAAAATAAGGGTTGGTAATAGGATGGATAACACCTGCCTCTAGAAATTCCTAAACAATTTTCTCAATTTCTTTTTTTTGGGCAAGTGGGTGATGATAAGGGCAAACATTAGGAGGAATATTGTTAGGGATAAGGGGAAAGGAATGATCATGGGTGCCACGGGAAAGGGGAATTCCTTGGGGGTTAAACATATTGGTGTTTGGAGAGGAGAGACTATATGTCAGGATGAACAGTGGGTGAGAGGGTCTCAACTTCTTGAATGGCATGGAGTTGTGAAATAATGCCAGAATGATCTTTTTTGAGTAGTTTCTCCATTTGGTGTGAGCTAATGATCTCGGGGGATCCTATCATGATACCTTGGAAGTGATACCATTTTCCATCTTGTTGGAAGCTCATGGTTAATTCCTTGAAATCCATGGTGATGGGGCCTAGTGTGCATAACCATTCCTAGAACAATGTCACAATCGTTCATGTCAATAGAAAACATATGAAATTTCAAGTGGTAATGACCAATTTGCAAATTCACATTTTCATAATGTCCCCCACATTACATGGAACCTTCATTAGAAATCATGATTTGAAAATTGTTGACTACATGGATATAGCACATGTCTCTTGGGCAATGCGGTGATGAAAAAAAAAATTAGTGTTTCCACTATCAACTAGGATAATGACTTTCCTATGCTTGAGATAACCAATTAACTTAAGGGTTTGGGGAGAAGAGATACTAGTGAGGGCATTCAGTGAGATAATCGGTTCAACTTCTGGTGAATTGGAGGGTGGGGTAATATAATTTTCTTGGGGTAGATCTTCAAAATGGTAAACATTGGTATCCTCTTCAAAAAATTCCTCAGAAATGGCTATAAAAATATTTTTCTCTTACACTTGTGCCCCAAAAAATATTAGTCATCACAATGATAGCAAAGACCCTTAAGTTGGCATTCAACGATTTATGCTCTGGTTAATTTTTGGATCTTAAGAGGAGTGGAAAGAGGGATGGGATTTGTGGGCCGAGAGCGAGGAATAAAGGAATGTTTTATGTTTTGAGAAGAGACTACCTCTTGTGCTTCCTTGGTGCATTGAGTATATTCAAGCCAGGTTTGGGGGTGAGCCATTTGGACATGGGATTGGATGTCATCCTTAAGGCCATTAATAAAACATTCACAAAAGAAGGTGCCAAACGTGTCATCTATTCGGAAAGCCAATTCTCAAAAGTGGCTATATATTCTTCCATTGTACCCAAATGTTTAAGCTCAGTCAAAGGACCCAAATGATGTGTGTCGGTCTCAAAGCACTCATAAAGGTCTGCAACAAACTGGGTCTAATCAATATACCCTTGGCGTGAATTTTTCCTCCATTGCCAACATTCGGGATCCAAATAAAGGACATCGATAATAAGTATGGTCAAATCATCAGTAATGTCATGCAAGGAGAAATAATGTTCCACTTGAGTGACTCAACATGTGGGATCTAAGCCATCAAATTATTCACCTCAACTTCGGGAAGACGCAGTTCATGATGGAGGGGGTTGGAATGAAAGGCCATGGAATGGAAGGAGTCAACACCTTTTTGGTGTGAAGGTTTTTCATAGGAGGTAGGGCCCCGAAATTGACTCATCAAGTTTTCATCTCTTCAAAAACGATTGTCAATTTGTTTTTCACCTCTTTAGAGAGGTAGTGAAATTTGGAATTGAGGGTAGAAATATTTGAATTGATGTTATTGATTTTAGTCTTGCTTTGGGTGTTGAAGTTGGCCAAGGCAAGGATGTGGTTGTCAACTTCTTGGTTGCAAGTATGGACCATTTGGGAGGTAAGTGACAAGAATTGGGCTAGTGGGTCCACACAGAAAGGGGTTATGGGTGATCAGTGCGAAGAGAGGAATCCAATGGAATAGGTCCCAAATAAGGGTGTCATGGATGGTGGGTGGTTCCATGGAAAAAAAGGATTAGAAGTGATGGGTACCACTAAAATTAATGCAAAGAGAGGAATCTGGTGGGATAGGTCCCAAATAAGGGTGTCGACATGACCAATATTTTTTTATTCTTGCAGAGTTATACTTTGGTCTAAATAATAATGCATTGACAAAATACTCATATTTTTAATAATTAAAATTGAGTAGTAATTTTGAAACCTAGATGCAGGAGGTAGGGTTGTGCTATTGTTGTCCCTTGACCAAGTTTTGAGGATCCTTGGTCATGTTTGACCTATTTTGAGACCTCGACAGGATTTCGAAGGCAGAGCACAAGTCGAAGCGGAAATCGCGGGATCTCGGCCCCTTGTTTAAGGATTTTTGGGTTTTGGGCTATGTAATGGGTATGGGGATGTTGTCCCATGGGTTTACCCATGTTTTAGGCCTTTTGTAATGTATAAATAGATGTCTAGGCAATGTAAAGAGGGGTTGGTCTTGGTACCTTGCTAAGTGTTAAGTGCTAAGTGCAAATTGTAAATGCTTTATGCATGTTATGTTGAGAACTTGCAGAGCTAAGTGCAAGTGAATGTAGGAGACTGAGTAAAGGCTTAGTGTTGTGACCTATATCGGGGAAGGAGGATCTAATGAAGTGCGCGTAGATATCCTGTCCTATGCGGAGTAGGATCTTATGGCTCTGTGCATGTAGGATTTTGATAGAAGACAATAAAGAGAAGAAGAGTTGGTGGACGTAGCCCCAGGCTGGGGGTGAACCACATATATTCTATGTTGTGGTTGCTTTGTGCATTGTGAATGTTTTATTATTCATATGATTTATGCTTAGTGTAATGATCTATGCTTAGTGTAATATGATAGCTTAGTGCCTAATGATGTGAATAAGATGCTAGATCTGATCTGTGTTGATATGCTTAGTGCTTGAATATATTAGATTTGGATGAATACTACGATGCTCTGTAATTAGGGTTTGTCTACATTGTAAACTAAGGTTAAATACTGATGAATAACGACTACTAAGTGCTCCATTAAGGTTTTGTAATCACATATTTGTGTCCCAGCTAGGTTGTAGACATCTGAGTCCTGCAACCACCCCTGACTCTACCTCGGGTGAGACTTCATTTGCTTCACAGGTGTTGACGAAAGGATCGGTAGTTAGGGTTTTGTTGGTGCATTGTTGAAGCATTGAACCCTGGGTCTACCCCTGTGCCAACAAATGGTTCTGTTGCTGGGACCTGAAACTGTGATTCCTGGGAACTGAAGAAAAGAGAAAGCTCTGTGCATAGATCTGTTGCCCTAGTGCGCAATATTCTACTTGAGTCGTGAAGCTCTGTGCTAAGAAGAGAAGTCAGATCTAAAGAAAAGAGGTAAGATCTTAAAGATTTGTGCTCTGATAAAGGTAAGAACAATGAAAAGTTTTGATTGAAAAGGTAAGATAAGTGAAAWTTTTTGTTTCAAAAGTATGGATCTAGGTATGTTTGATAAATTTTGTCCTAGATTGAAAACTAGGGCACAGCTAGAAGAAAGAAGATTTGATATGAGTAGATMTGATAAGAATAGTGAAAGATATGTTATCCCTATGCATAGAAAGAATATGTGGACTAACAAATGGATGCAGGATCCTAGAATTTTTTTTTTGYAGGTTAACTACTATGATCCTAGCGCGCAGTACAGGAAAGGTTGGGGATCATTTAAAAGAAAAAGAGGATTAACCCTTTGTTATAGTTGCAGAAGACTGGGACATATTGCTAAGGAATGCCCTGGTAGAATATCTAGTTGTTTTTTTTGTAAAGCTATGGATCATGAAATTTTGGATTGCCCTAGAATGATTACTAAGCTTGGAATAATGAATATGAGACAAGAAAACCAAGCAACTGAGAAAATGGCAGAACCCCAGAAAGAATCAGAGAATGTATTACTACAAATGAAAGAAACCCTGAAGGATCATAGAAATATCAACTTATCAGAGATCTTCAAAGAAAAAGAGTGTATAGAAACAAGACTAGGAGACTTCGACATTGACTGTGTTCTGGATGAGGAAACACAGGTGAATATCATGACAGAAAGAACTTGGGAAATTTTGATAAAGCCTGCTATGAGTCCTTCATTGGGAGGAATAGGATTATTCAGAGGAAAGATGATAACCCTATGTGGAACACTTACCCAAAATTCTATGAGTGCTCATGGAACCTTGACAGAGGAAGAATTTGAGGTTGTTAAATTTATTGAGAACAGTGCCCCATTTTCTATGTTACTAGGAAAAACATGGATTGAGAAGGATCAAGCCAGAAGAAAAGAAGAGGAAGTATTAGAATAGAAAAAGAAAGAATTAAAAGATTTCATGACTAGGAGGAAAGCGCACTTGATTGAAGAACAGGAGAACGGATTGAATCTGTTCAGAACCAAAAACTTGGATGCCGAAGTTGAAAGAACACAAAAAGACTCACAGAAGAGTGGAGCACCTACCCCAGATAGAGAAAAATATTTCCCTTGAACCCTATGAAAGAATCTCAACAACGCAAAGTTACTATGCAAAAAGGATATAAGAATCAAAATGTAAAGAGGAATACCGAGACGAATATCACAGGGAAGAAGGCTAGAAACCTAAGTAAGAAGAGAGCAAAGATAGAAAAGTTGCAGAAGGTTCCAAAGGGGACTTCACAGAAGGAAGGTTTACAAAACTGGAACTTCGTCGGGATATCAGAATAGCGCAACATGGCACTTCGCCATGGCGAAGAAATATAACCGTTGGAGGCATTATGACCGTTAGACCGATGCCCCCAAGCGGTTAGAACAACAGTTATGACCAGAAATCTCGCCATCAGACCATTGGGACCGCACCGCAACGGACAAAACCGCATTGATGAAGGACTCTCATCCACTGGAGAGATTTGTTACATCATTGTCTACTTATTCTGTCGACTGTTGCACCAAGAACACTTTTGCAAATTGTATCCAAGACAACTCATTGCTACCGTGCTATGTTTACTGATATTTCACCACCTAATCTATTGTGTTGAACATCCATTCATTGACCTGAGTCATCCAATATTGAGCGTGCATGTCAGATGAACTTAGTGTCGTAGAGAATATGGTCACAGAAGTTCTCATATATCTAATGGTAGAAAAAGTAATGTCCGCAGGGATTCATGCCTCGTCGACGAGAGGAGTGCAAGCCTCCCCATCGACTGCTCGCGGATATGAACCATATCGAGCTGCAACCGATAAAAGAACCAAGCATCGTGATGGCTTGGCGAATGCGAAGTTAATCCCTACTATCCTGCCTGACTACATCCCGCCTTTGGCTAGCGTGGTGAGTCATGATAGTGTCTTGAGGGACTTTGATTACATTCTAGTTACTGCGTACCTCCCGAAGGGGATACATGCAATTAGAACACAACAAGATAAGATCGCGACATTAAAATTCAACGAATTCAACCCAGGGTACCACAAGAACCACAGTATGCTCGCTCTTCACAGATACTTGACTAGGATGAAGGGGAAGAACTCAAAAATAATCTCCCAACCATTGACTATGAACCTCACGCAGTCCTCCATCTTGAATGTGATGAAGATTCCATATTTTGGAAGGCACCAAGAGGTTAATGTGTGTGTTAAGCTCCTACTATCGTGCTACCATGGTGAATATCTATGGCTAAACAAACGCATCATAGTCGATCTGACATTGATCCATAGGATCACTGGATTGATCATACTAGGACCCGACCCACAAGACTTCTACCCAGGGAAGGTTGCAGACCACGCACTAGCACAGAGGATTAAAGACACATATGGCTATATAGAAAAAGGGATGTGAGGCTACAAGTTAACTTCCATACAGAATGGCACAGTGCGCTTGGCCTGCCAGCTGATCGCAGGAAAGATGGTGAGAAAGAACAGACCTACATAGGTCACAGGGTTTGTTGTTGACCTCATCGGAAAATGTGTAGGACTCTAAATGAACTGAGCGAACTACTTAGTCAACCAGTTAGAATTGGATTGTCGCGAAGCTCAGGATCAGGGCTATGAGTTCCATTTTAGCTTGTTGTTGATCCTCATAGCATTTACTTCTTGGGAGATGCCGGAAGGTGTGACCTTCCTGGACATTAAGTCATTCGAGACACTCACTGTGAAGTTCACCATGCTTTGGTATTCGCGCGATATGGGAAAACAATGGCAATCGAAAGTGGTATTCCACACATACTATCTCCAGTTAAAGAGGGTTATTGGGGTTGTCCCTCGTATGACGTCGAACACCCTACATCGGTTTAGATCCCTCATGAAGTTTCGTGCAGATCGACACTTTATTTACATCACTGCATGCACAGACGAGCATAAAGAAGAGATCCAGTCATGTTATAAGCTCACTGAGGAGGACCTCAAAGAGATAACTAAGGACTGGTCTACAGAGCTCCTTATCCCTGCTGAACCTGCAGAAATGTATGATCCCGAACTAATTGGCATCTCATAGGCCACTCATGAAGAGCATGATACACCTAGACCTAGCAGAAGGAAGAAGACCGAAGAGGTACAAAACCTGAGCAGTGCATCATAAAAAACTACTTCAGAATCACCTAGACGAGGAGATGATGATGAAGTAAATAAAGAAGAGACCAATGGAAAAGAATATCAACAGAAGCAAGGTGAAGTAACATTGCCTAGGAATCCTATTGATGAGACTGACCCCTCCAATAAAAGGAAGGTTTCCCCAAGAAACCTACTTCTCGAAAGAAGTCCAAAGCTACTAATACTAAGTTGTAGACTGTACTCACGCTCGATGACTTTGACTTCATCATCGCAACCATATCAAATGCCTCACAGGACCTCTTGCAAAACATTGAAGCCAAACAAGCAGCCATGTATGATAGAATTGAAGCAGAACTCAGAGGGGTACAACGGGCCCTTCACTCCAGCTGTGAAGTGTCCATTGCGCCCCCGCCATCAGAAGAACCAGAACTAGGATATGAGAATACCCAACTCCACAGAATAGCTGATGCGGCCGAAGATTGCCTTTGTCGAGCACAAGAAGAAAAATAATAGGCCACAGTGGCCCTAAAACAAGCACAAGAGGAAATGATAGAACGACGTCGAGTTGCGCAACAAGAGAAATATGACCTCCACACCAAGTTCAAAGAGGAGAGAGCGCAGGTCAAGCAAGTGAAAGAGAAGTTTCTCACAGAGAAGCTCAGAATCAAAGAAGCAGTCAGTAGAGCACTTCGCTCTATGACAGGCTTAGAGAAAAAGGTGGAAGAACCAGTGGACCATCAAGTAGCGCAGCTTGCGAAAGCTATCCAACAGCTTCAACAGAGAATCACAGACCTAGAGCTACGAACAGTGCCAAGAACTCCATAGGATGTGCGAGACCAAAGAGAAGGCACTGCCTGAAGTGCAGTTGAGAGGATAAGAGCATTATCTTTGGAATGTAAACATATTAGTAGTTTAAGTGTGCAAAATTATGAGCGACTTACTGAAAACCCTGAACTGAAGACACTGGAGTCACAATTCCAGAAGGAAAAACAACAAGCAGTGATAGTACAGGCACAGTTGAAACCTCTTCCAACAGTTGACAGGATGAAGAGATCCCAAGAACAACGCACTACTCAACAACAGGTCCACACCATTCAGAGCAAAGTCATGGAAGTGACTCAGAGGCTCCAACCAATTCAGGACGAGGCTTGCCAACTGTTCGAGGAGATTCAAGGCCGAGGAGAAGAACTGGAACAAGTAGTCATTGCAGTCGAACAACGCTTAGAGGGACTTGTCAATGAAGCAGATATCCAAGCGTTCGTCGAGCAGGAGGCCTTGGCACACCAACATGTCAAAGAAGCTCGAGGATTTTGAGGCAGAGCTACCCAGAGTAGAGTAACTCGGGACGAGTCACAGGTGAGTGTTGGGGGCCTATTGGCCCTTAACCAAGTTTTGAGGATCCTTGGTCATGTTTGACCTATTTTGGGACCTCGACAGGATATCAAAGGCGGAGCGCAAGTTGAAGTGGAGATCGTGGGATCTCGACCCCTTGTTTAAGGATTTTTGGGTTTTGGGCTATGTAACAGATATGGGGATGTCGACCCATGGGTTTACCCATGTTTTAGGCCTTTTGTAATGTATAAATATATGTCTTGGTGATGTAAAGAGGGGATGGGCTGGGTACCTTGCTAAGTGTTAAGTGATAAGTGAAAATTGTAAATTCTTTGTGCATGCTATGTTGAGAACTTGCAGAGTTAAGTGTAAGTGAATGTAGGAGACTGTGTAAAGGCTTAGTGTTGTGACCTAGCTCGGGGAAGGAGGATCTAGAAAAGTGCGTGTAGATCTCCTGTCCTATGTGGAGTATGATCTTATGGCTATGTGCATGTAGGATATTAACAAAAGACAATAAAGAGAAGAAGATTTGGTGGACGTAGCCCAAGGTTGGGGGTGAACCATGTATATTCTGTGTTATGGTTGCTTTGTGCATTGTGAATGTTTTATTATTCATATGTTTTATACTTAGTGTAATGATCTATGCTTAGATGAATATGATATCTTAGTTCCTAATGATGTGAATAATATGCTAGATCTGATCTGTGTTGATATGCTTAGTGCTTGAATATATTAGATTTGGATGAATACTGCAATGCTCTGTAATTAGGGTTTGTCTGCGATGTAAACCAAGTTTAAATACTAATGAATAATGATTGTTAAGTGCTCCATTAAGGTTTTGTAATCACAGATCTATGTCCCATCTAGGTTGCAGACATCTTAGTCCTACAACCACCCCTACCTCTACCTCGGGTGAGACTTCATCTGCTTCACAAGTGTTGCTGAAAGGGCCAGTAGTTAGGGTTTTGTTGGTACGTTGTTGAAGCGTTGAACCCTAGGTCTACCCCTGTGCCAACAACTGTAAAATTTCCCCTTTGTTTCTATTATGTTTTGTTTCAATAGCAATGGCTAGGGTTTTGAGGGTTCCTATGGACATGGGTTTTCCCTATGCTATAGCTATCTAATATATCGATGGGATCCAATAGTAATCGTCCCAATATCTCAAGGATATAACTATGAAGGCTCTATTATACCCTTATCCGTACTACCCAATTACCTAGGTACGTGAGAGTAGTCTTCCCGAATGTTGTTCTTGGTGCCACTATAGTAGTCAGGGAGTCAATAGTCTGATCTATAGATGGTTTTAAGAGACCTATGGTACTCTCTATATACTCGAGGGTATGTGGGAGTGAATGGTCATGTACATGTGTTGTCTAATGTGGTAATACTCGAAGGGGTACCAATAGGGGTTACAAAGGTTTCCAACTAGGTGAAATAGTGTGTTACGAGTAACCTGTAAAACCATATGTATTTACTACGTGTAGTCCTCCCCAACCATAGTTTTACCTGTCAAACCATAGATCATTATGCCTTATAGAAATCGACAATACACATCTCTAGCCTGGAAAAAAAATGTTTAAAAATTCTACAGAGGAAGTTGTTTTTATACCACTTGTAAGGTACCGGACATCATTATGTAGAGAAGAAACAAAATGGTTATAACAATTATCAACAGATAGAGAAAAATATAGAGCACAATGACACAATTGATTTTAGAAATGATACCTTTATTATATCGCTAACCAATTTCACTTTCCTCTTAGAGGGGGCAACCTCTAATAGAGCATATCTCAAGTACAAAATGATTCTCAATACAAAACTTTTCCATGTTTTCTACTCCTATTTATATTATTTCAATCTTCTAGAGAACATTCTAAAGGAAGATCTTTCTAGAAGTGGGACCTTTTATTAATTCTTCTTACATTATATCTGTTCACATTATTACATAGGACTTATTTACTAATGTTAGGCTTTTTTACATAGAAAAACATAGTATTCTATCTACTTGAGGGGTTAGCGAGGTTAGGACCTGTTATCACACAAGTTGTAGGTTGGGAGAATCCCAACCCAACCACTAATTGGTGACAACTTTGAGAGAACCTACCCATTATCACCTTAGGCAGGTGTTCCCATCCCTTTATAGGTGAGGTAGTCACCTCAAGGGGGGGATCTTAGTGACCCTAGGGGGGATTGAGATGGAAAATGATAAGTATGGATGGATGCCACTAAAGGTCAATTCTAAATGGTAGAAGGAACTTGGAAAGGGGTCTTGGGAAAGGTTAAGGTTTTCAAAATGAGTTGAGTAACATGTCGAGAGTAAATTACCTACTCAAGACACAATGAAAACCAAGGATACTTGTAATATGTTAGTTGGACAAGAAATTTAATAATTTTGTCCCTAATTATAGCAATAAACTAATCAGTATATCAGAAATAAATGTTAATCCAATAGTTCTTTAAGAGCTTAGATAAAACAACTAGCAAGTACAAGAGTTAGATTAGTTAAAGATTATGACTTAGCATGCAATTTGACACTTGATTAACAGTTGTTAGGTGACTAATTTTGCAGAAAAATTAGCATCCCTAATGCTTGTAGAAAACTAGGTTAAATATCAGAAAATTTCTCCACTAAAAGTTAGTCTTATTTATCCTAAAAGATGCACCTAGTTTAGTAGAGAGTTAGGGAAAAGTTAACGGTTAATCATAGGGTTAGTTTGTGATTTGCTAGAGTATTAGAGGGTTAGGTTTTATGTAGCCTTATGGCTGTAGAATTTAGTTGTAACAAAAACAATATTTAATGGTTGAAATGGGACACCTCAATGAGGCAAGAGAGTCTAGATCTCAAACAACTTCCAAAAGAGAGAACTTCAAAACTTGAAACTTTCATGCTTACCAAGGCAACAATTTATTTCTCCAATGCAACAAGTAATGACTAGTTCCTTTAATGATTGGGTTAATAGAGTCAAGAAAATAATAAGCTAGAGGTACTACCTCCTTCGGAGTGTAAATCCTCTTACTCCCCAAGGCAAGTATCCCTAGCTAGGGTTTAGACTAAGAGGATGTATATACTTATACTTCTCTTAGTAAACCCTTATTAAATCAACAAATACTTCAGCAAAAAAATGATGGAGACTAAGGTGGGGGTGTATACCCTTATACTTCCCACCTAGATCTATCAAAATAACCTTGACTTGAAACACAAATGATAATACAAAGCACATGTTCTTATCAATTCAAGGAAAGATGCTCAGACAAACCACCACAATAGCAATAGAAAATCCTTCCAAGGCTAGTGCATTACTTCCACCAACCAATAACCAAGAAAGATATCCATACACAAGAGCACAAGAGAGAAATATCCAAAGATATCAAAAATTTCAGTCCAATACTTCTCACAATGGGAGAGTTATGTTTTAAAATGAGATCTTATGATCTCTATTTATACAAAATTTCACTAACATAGTTTGTCCACATTGGAAAGGGTAAAACATAACACAAGGGGTCCATAACCCTTATCTTACCCCTTTCAACCAAATAATATTAAAAAATTCATCTTTAAATTCACTTTTACACAAAAGGAAACCTAAAACAAGAGGACATCACCCCTTTAGGGGACGTTTTGACACTAGGAGAAAGTCGTTGGTGTTGGAGTTGCATAGTTAGGCCTCCAAAGGCCACATGTCAGTCATCTAGGCCATATCCTCATGGGAAAGTCCTTCCTCTCCTCAAAACGTCCATGTGTCAATGAACCATGTCTTCACCACCAAGCCCTGGCCCCTCTAGGTGATGTCAAGCCTCCAAAGGTGACGTTTTCCCTCTCCTACGAAAAATGGTTGGCATGCAATGGATAGGTCACCTCATCCATGATGTCTTCTAGGCCTCTGAAGGTGTGTCTCTCTCATCTGGCATGCAGGCCCTTGGCATCCAACCTACGGGATTCAAGTCCCATGGAATCCCAAGTTAGGCTTGTTCCTCCAAAACGGTCCACCAACTAGGTCATGTGAAGACAAATAAGCACACCCTCCAAGGATCTAAATTCATAATATCATGGCGAGTAAATCAAATCAATAAATGAGACACCTAAGTATGTGCATTAAATATTACCCGATCAAACAAGTAAGTTCTCAAAGACATTATGCGAATTGCCAAGCTTGGATGTGGGAGGGTTGACGAGGTGTCTTATTGGGTATATCTTTCCCTAGGTCAAGGAGTGTTTCCTAAGTTATCCCTCTCTAATCCATGTGTGAAGTGGATGAAGTGGCTAAGGATCAAGACTCACTGGGAATGGGTTTCATGGCATACAATAAGTTGTAGTGTCTCATTCATGGGTTCCTTTGTAGAGGGTGTGTGGCACCTTCGTTTGCAATGCAATTTTTCCAAGCCCATCATCTTTCCATTATTTGTTTCTTTCATGTTTTAAAGGATGATTTGAATTCCATTTTCCTGGTGTGGTGTCCATATAATGATAGTGACACTCATAAATACCTTACAGAAATGAGAAGGTTGGATCGTGATGAGAGCTCATTTCTCTCAATTGTGCAACTGAGAGCCACTACACTCGATTGGTGGCCAAATGATGGTAATTTCATACCACTAGATACCCATGATCATGATAGTTCGGATTGTCGTGAGACCTCAGACCTCCTATCCTCCAACTAACCCCCTAAGCATTCTATCATTTATTCTTTTAAGTCCCCCTTTTCTTATAGAGAAGTGTTTCATTTATTTCTTGGGGGATACCTAGGCGAAGCATATGGAAGGTTTATACATAGAATTTTATCCTTTTTTAGCCAACATCAATCCATCTGGCCCTTCAGCCCCTTATTCCCATAGAATGAGGGACAACCCCTTCTTAGTTCAATACACCATAAAATCCCAAGAGACAAGTAAATGGGGGGTTTAAGTGATGGAAAGTGGTAAGTATGGTTGGGAATGGTAGGATGGTTCTTTAATGGATTTCCTAGTAGAAAACCCATTCTCGAGGAAGACCACTTACTAAGGAACAATGTCAACCACCAAGGTGAAACAAGGAAAAAGGCATAATGTCCAAGCATATGTCATGAAATCTAAAGCAGTATAAGATACAACATACTCAAAATTCCTCAAATATTGAAATGACACTCACCATAATACCTGACTTGTACCTCATGGAGCAAGGCCCAACGCCTCTCGGAAGCCATCCTGTGTGGTGGATGCCATCTGAAAATACTGACCTCTGTGGTGGTGAGAAGGGTCTCCATCTGTGAAAGTGGATATTGTAGGTCATCTAGTCTCTCGACACTCCATATCTGCAACCTGAGGGCCTCAAAACATAATCTCCTTAGTTATCCCACAAAATGGGGATAACATCTGGCTCCTACTTGGGGACATGTGCCCATCGTAGAGTGCATGAGAACCACAACATCTTCTGGTAGACCTGTGTCTTCCAAAACCCAGACAAAATCATTAGATCATCTAGGGTGGTGCTATCACCCTTCATTCATATACAAAAAAATCCAAAATAAAAATAACTAATCTAGAAAAGAAAAATTTTGACATTTTTTCAAAAATTTCTAAACTAAGCATGAATTCAATATGCAAATAAATAAAAATGAAATATGAAATGCATCTAAACTAATATGACAAATCAATGTGCAAATACAAGGAAATCAAGATGACCTACCTACTTACCTGGGGCATGGACCCTAAAGAATTTATGTGACCTAAACATAAGGTTGGAGAAGAGATCCATCCATTGGTAATGGCATATTTATCCCATCTAAGGCTATCAGATAGTACTTTTCTTTATCAGACTTATTCTTGATGATATAAGGGCCAAGCCATGAGTTGTCATTTATTTGGTCATACCTAGGCTTTCCCTTTCTCTTGTCCCACATGAGCACAAAACTTCCTTCACTGAAATTGATTCAAGATGTACTTTCAATGTATGGATATGAAGGAGGCTTTGTGTTGACCATCTCTTTAATGATTTCTTCATGTTTTTCACCTTCTTTCTTAAAAATATGGATAGACCTTGGCTCTTTCCCATGGTACTTTGCAATTTTCTCTTTGTATTTATCTGTCTTTGGGAGGAGCATATATATGGAGTCTTCATGCATGAAGGGTATCTCATATCGATCATACTCAATAATTTTTGGAGGCACATCATAATCACACTCACTGACATAATCAAGGCCATTAGGATCCATCACATGTTTATCATTATTTTCCTTACTGTGAAAGATCTCATAGGTGTCATCATCCATGGGGATGTATGCATGGGTAAGACTCATGCTAATTAAACACCCAAGGGAGGAATACCAACTCCTTGATAAGAGCATCCCCCGAGCATCCAAAACATCAATCACAACTATGTCCATGAGGAGGCTAATATGTGGAAAATCAATTAGAAAAACCTCAATGTCCTCACACACCCCAAATACCTTGACCCTTCTAGAATCAATACTGCATACATTACCATAGGGTTGGGTTTTCTTCAAACCAAGTTTATATATCACCTTCAATGAAATGACATTTGATAAGGCGCCAGAATCAAGCATAAAGTTGTTTAAGCAGAGGCCATTCATGCCTAATGAAATATAGAAGGGATGATTCTTGTTTCTTTGTCGATTGAGATACATAGTTTTCAAGATGATAGGAGGGTCTTCCTTCTCGATTGGCACATGTAATACTTTCAATATTTCCCTTTTCACAGAAGGAATCTTACACATCTCTATCACAGGGACTATCATATTCAGTTTTCCAAACATGCTTGCAACATCTATATTTAACTGAATCTCATATGTAGGAGTTGGCTTAGGAAGAAACTCGTGTACCATAGGTGAAGGTGGTGGGGCCACCTTCTCCGTTGATGGAAGAGGAGTGTCAGGCTGTGATGGAGGGGTTGAAGCTTTATTTATTCTAGTGTGGGTCAAATATTCCCTCCTCCTTAATTCTTTCTTTTGATCATTTGTCAATTGATTCAAGGCTTGGAGTCTCCCCTCTCCTTATCCTCGTCTTTTGGCTTCATTGATCTATTCTTGTGTGACTTGTTCCTCTTGGAAAACGCATATCATATCCATGAAATTCATATCATCGGGATAATATTCATCTCGTTGTGGGAATTCATCTTCTTTATGAGGTTCTTGGTATGGAAGGAACCAAGCTTCGTCCCAACTGGTTTCAAAGTATATGGGACCTTTGCCTCTTGTTTAGGCCTTGGTTTCCATCCTGTGTCATCTCTCTTTTGCCTGGAAAACTGAGGTATGGGAGCAGATTGATTCCTCTCTATAGTAGTCAAATGATCCATAATCTGATTCTACAACTAGGTAAACTAAGTATTCATCTGTTAAGAACCAAACATCAATATAGCATGGAAAAACCTCAGGAAAAATACTCAACGCCTTGAAACGGAGATAATTTCAAATAATAAGCCTCTTCGAGGGGGCAACCTCCTTTTACCCCACTTAAATGTTCAAGTACAAGATGATTCAAAATGAAAATGTCTCCTTGGTACATATAGGAGACTAGGA
>JZKD02S1679836.1:33607-45575 GCA_000966675.3 Picea glauca | reverse complement strand
TTTCTTCCCCTAGAGGGTTTCCCAGGATAAATGCTGTGTCTATTGTGGATGTGTATTTCTCAGTGATCTTGTTCTCATTATGCTCTTATCTTATGAAATGCAAAGAACTATAATATCAGCATAAAACATTAACACAGCTAATGCACATTGTCCTTGGGATCATCACCAGACTAGTGCATTACCCATGATTCAATGATCTCCTCCTCACTTCACTTAGTTTTAGTCAGTTAACTGAAGACTGATAGACTAGTTAACTCATCTAGGTGGCAGTTCACTCCCGTAACTGCCTGAGAGACTAGACTAGATGGCAGTTTACTCATGTCATTGTTGGTGTATGTCCAGATCACTTTGTACCACCACTATGGCGCATTGGATTCTCTTCCAGTGTGCATTGGTTGAGTTATACAGAGTATATCATGTGTAAATTATCATTCATTCATTTGGTTAATGATAATTCTTCCATTCTTTCTCTCTTGCTTCTTCTTTCTCAATTTCTCTCTGCAAATGTGTGTGTTATTTTCTAGCTAGATATGTTATGTCCAGGTTCAACACATTTACATGGTATCAGAGCCAACAGACTGCTAGGGAAAAGACACACCAAATTATTTTTGCAGGTACCGAAGACTGAAGACAACGAAAAAATGGAATTTCCAAAAGAAGTCATTCTTACACCGTACAATTTATTTGCATGGAAGGAGAAGATGATAATGCATCTTCAAGGCAGAGGATTATACCAATTAACCATGAACAAAGAGACAAAACCAACATCGTCCATAGAAAAATCCAAGTATCTAAATCGAATGGATGAAGCGTTTGGAACAATTTGCAGTCTTATTTCTTCTTAACTCCTCTTTCACATATCCTCCTATAAAACCCTCAATGAAGCATGGACCACCATGGAAGGGATTTTTGGGAAAAAGGATGAGATGAGGGGACTTATGCTCAAGGTGGAATTGCTCACATTGGATCCAAAAACCTCCTAAAATATCCAATATTTCTTTACCAAATATAAGGATTTGTTGTCGCAACTCAAGGCTTGCAGGGTTGAAGGAGGAGAAGCAAATGGTTCTCACCATTCTCTCAAAACTTGATCCAGAATACTCAGTGTTTGTATCCACATTTCATTCATTTAGGTTCACCTCTGGATCTATCTTGACGATGCCCTCTCTTGAGGCCTTTATCGAGTCTCTGACATAAGATAAGAACAAGCTCATCAATATGAGAAAAATAAAAGGCCCAAAGGTGCATGCACTTACTGTGCAAGATGGAAGCAGTCATCAATATCAGAAACATAAAGACAAAGACAAAAGGAAATCACATGAAAATCCAAATAAGGAAGGGTACTCAAAACCCTTCAACGATGCCTCCAGATCCAAAGGTGGAAAGGGAAGAAAATGGGAGAAATGCACTTACTGCCATAAAGGATTCCATCCAAAATCCGCATGTATGCATAAACAGATTGATCTAATGAACCAAATACTTTAGAAAAGCAACCTTGGAGATCGCATCCCTGAGGGTTCCCAAAAGAAGAATCCAGAAGATCAGAATCCCAAGAAAGGAATTTCTAGCTATGCCTTGATTTCCATCAACTCCTCTCTTGATGCTTGGATTGTAGATCCAGGTGCATCACACCACATGACTGCCAAAAAAGAAGTCTATTATTCTTTGGATGCATGTAAAGGTCCTCCTATTCTGATGGGGGAAAACTCTCCAGTTGAGGTCACCGGAAAAGGAAGAATCGAACTCACAAATGGAAGCTTCGAGAATGTGCTTCACATTCCCAAACTTTTTGTCAATCTTCTCTTTGTGTATCAGATGACTAACTCCAGCACTGGAAAGAGAGTCATATTCACACTTGATGCAGTGGATATCTATGACATGCAAACCAATTCCAGGGTTGCTACCGGTGAGGTAAATCATCAATCTAGACTCTACACTTTTTTTGAATTTATTGAACCAAATTCTGCATTACTGCTTACCCATGCTGATGAAAGAAGTAGGGTATGGAACGAAAGGTTAGGGAATTTAAATTTCAGATATATGAAACAACTTAGCAAGCAAGGAATGGTTGATGGTCTACCCGACATCCACTTCTCCAAAGGAATTTTTGAGGGATGTGTTCTTGGAAAACAGCCTCGAGAGAAATTCGACAAAGGAAAGACTCAAAAACACTTCCTCTCCTTTAGATCTGATCCATAGTGACCTCATGGGCCCTTTTTCGCATCCATCAATTAGTAAAGAAAGATACGTGCTCATTTTTGTTTATGATTTCTCATGCTTCACATGGATTTTCTTTCTCATGCAAAAATCATAGGTCTTTCAACACATCAAAGATTTCAAAGCCCTTGTTGAGACATAGTCAAGAAAGAAAATCAAATTCCTCCAAACAGATAACAGAAGAGAGTATGTCAACCATGAGATAAAAAAACTTTGTCATGAGGCAGGGATTAAGTTGCAACACACGATTCCCTATACTCCTCATCAAAACAGAGTTGTTAAGCGGAAAAATAGATCTCTAAAAGAGATGGCATCTTGCATGCTATATGCAAAGTCACTTCCACAAAGATTATGGGTTGAAGCACTTAATTGTGAAAACTATATCCAAAACAGATCTCCCCATAGATCTTTCAAGGATAAGACCCTCGACGAGGCTTGGAGCAGCCTCAAACTGGAAGTGACCCACTTTCATAGTTTTGGTTCACGTGCATGGGCCAGAATTCCCTCTGAGAAGAGGAAGGCACTTGATACACAAAGCACATAATGTATCTTTGTTGGATACACCGACTGTGTGAAGGGATACAGAATCATTGATCTTTCCTCGGACCGGCTCATCATTGAGCGAAGTGTCCAATTCGAGGAAAGTGTCTCGCATGTACCTCAGCAGCCGCATGCAAATATTTTTGTTCTTCCACCTGTCAGAGATTATGAGCATGCACATGTCGACTCTTCTTTAGATGAGAGTTTCGATTCAAAGAATTTAGATGATCTAGATACATAGTCGATACAGTCATATGTAGATTCAATCCATCTAGATGCATATGCAGAGCCAAAGCAGAGCCCCAAGTGGGCCAAAACTACTCTTCAAGATGTAGGGGATCTTGTTGGGGATCCCGCTGATACTAGGAGGACTCGATCTGATTTTGAGGAGCCTCCTCTTGCACTCACTGCCACTAAACTGATGCCACCCAAGTATGTTTTCTTGGTTCAGTCTTCATATCCACATTCTTATGGTGAGGTTGTTGGAAATCCCTTTTGGGAATTCGCCATGTAGGAGGAGTACAAACCCCTCCTCGAGAACCAAATTTGGGATTTGGTTCCCCTTCCTTCAGGAAGGAAACTTGTTAGGTGAAAATGGGTCTACAGGACCAAGAGCACAGTGGATGGCAGGTTAGCAGATACAAATCTAGGATAGTTGCCAAAGGTTTTCAGCATGTGCATGGCATTGACTATGATGAGACCTTCGCTCCAGTAGCGAAGATGGATTCCATACATTTGGCACTTTCCATTGCGGCATACAAAGGATGGGAACTCCATCAGATGGACATGAAGAATGCATTTGTTCACGACAATCTATCTGAGGAGATCTGTATGGAGAAGCCCCGGGGATTTATGCAAGATTCGTCTTTGGTCTTTCGACTGAAGAAGTCTCTTTATGGCCTCAAGCAGGCTCTGAGAGCATGGCATGCCAAGATGGACTCCTACATGTTGTCACTGAACTTTGTACGTTGTAATTCAGACCCAAATTTTACATGCTCAGGATGGTTGATTCACTTCTACTCCTAGTTCTGTATGTTGATGATTTGTTTATCATTGGTTGCTTGACTTCAGCAATTGTTGCAGTCAAGAGGATTTTTCATGACAGGTTCTTGATGACGGACATGGGTCCTGTTATCCCCAATATCTAGGGATAACTAGGAGATCATGTATCGAGGCCCACATGGTCCTAGACATGGAGTACCGAGAGCAGGAGTNTGCGATAACAGGTCCGCTATATTTCTTCCTTGGACTCGAGATCAGTCAGGATGCATAAGGAATCAAACTGTCTCAGGCCAAGTATGCACAAGATCTCCTTGAGAGATTTCACATGACAAACTACAAGTTTTCCCCGACTCCTTTCCTATCAGGAGTCAAACTTGAGGATGGCGATGACACTCCACTGGTTGAAAGCACATTGTACAGACAACTAGTGGGGAGCTTCTTGTATCTCACACACTCCAGACCAGACCTCTCATATGTAATTGGCGCAGTTTCCAGGTCCATGCAGGAGCCGCATGAGCTACATTGGAAGGCTACAACGTGTATCCTTCAATACGTACAGGGCACCATCCCCTTTGGGATTCATTATTCAACAGACTCTACATTGGACCTCATCGGGTTCACTGATTCTGACTAGGCTGGTGATAGCACTGATCCCAAGTCCAAATCTGGTTACTCACTCAATCTTGGCTCCGGGCCTATCTATTGGTCGAACAAGAAGCTGGTTTTTATTTCTCTACCTTCAGTCGACGTAGAGTACATAGGGGGAGTTAACATAACCATTCAGGCTATGTGGCTACAACATTTTCTCACTGAGTTGGGAATTCACTTTCATTGATCAATCGTCATCTGGTGTGACAATCACAACACTCTGAAGTTCTGTAGAGATCCAGTTCAGAGGCAGCGAACGAAGCACATCGAAATCCACATGCACTACATACGGGACTTAGTACATGAGGGGATCATCGACCTGTAGTTTTGTCCTTCAGCAGAAAAGACTACAGACATCTTCACCAAAACCTTCACTGAGCAGAAGTTTCATTCTCTGTGAAGTCATCTTGGAGTGAAAGACACAGTTACCTAGCAACTGTCATTTCTTATTTTTACATACATTGTACCTTGAGGGGGGGCTTTTCCCATGAGGTTTTCCCTCCTTCCTCACTTTATTTCAGTGTATCTTTTTTATTTGGGTACCTAACATGGCATCATTTTCAAGACCCATTCTTTATTTTCACCATAGTGATGTTCATAGGGGGTGTTGGAGTTATTTCACACACACCTAGGATTTATTTTTCCCAAGGTTTTTCCTTGTTTATTAGTCATTATTTTGTCTCCTATATTTTAGGAAGAATATTCCTCTAGGGAAAATATTCTCTTTAGTTTTCACTTATTTTGTCTAGATGCTACATCAATATTGTCACCATGCAACATTGGGATCATCACCAGCTAATGCACATTGTCCTTGGGATCATCACCATACTAGCACATTACCCATGATTCCTTGATATCCTCCTCACTTCACTATGTTTTAGTTAGTTAACTAAAGACTGATAGACTAGTTAACTCAGCTAGGTGGAAATTTAGTCCCGTAACTTTCCGAGAGACTAGACTAGGTGGTAGTTTACTCCTGTAACTATTGGTGTGTGTCCAGATCACTCTAGACCACCACTATGGCGCATTGGATTCTCCTCCAGTGTGCATTGGTTGAGTTATACAGAGTATATCATGTGTAAATTATCATTCATTCATTTAGTTAATGAGAATTCTTCCATTCTTTCTCTCTTGCTTTTGCTTTCTCAATTTATCTCTACAAATGTGTGTGTTATTTTCTAGCTAGATCTATTTTGTGCAGGTTCAGCACATTTACAGTAAGGTAATTGTATCTTGTTTATGTGCATTTCAATTTGTGGATTGGACTTAAAAGTGGTGCTATCACCCAATAGGATATATCTTCTTAACTAGATTGGATATTAAGATCTTTTGTTACTTTACATATGCAGTTAATAATTTGCATGTTAATTTTTCTTAATTGCATGCTATTTAGACTCCATGTGTAGGGAACACCGATATTTAACAAATTGTATGTAAATTTAACAAGATTGCAGGTCTTCATACTTGAAGTGGTGGCTGATTTGAGTGTAATCTACAACAAACTTCAAGCTCTTTTGAGAACAAGTCCCTCATCCATTCACCGGAGGACCCCATAGCCCCAGATTCAAGTCTTGAAAAAATGATTTCTCTCTCTCTTTCTCAACCTTTTAAAAAACACTTTCTTTGGTTACTTTGAATACATCCAAAGCTTAATTTCCATCTTTAAAGTTTGATCTAAAGAGGTTTTCCTTTGCATGATTAAAGCAAGTAGATTGAATCGTAAAGATTCACTCTTTGATCTAGCTTGCAATCTATCATTTAGCTCACTTTTCAAATAGATTTTTAAAGGTTAAAGGTAGTTTCCTTCTGTAAAGAGTTTAAAAGTCATATTTAGACATCTTTGTAATAATTTTATTTTTTTTAGGACAACAAGTAATATCATAAAGAAAAGGTCTTTTCTTTCTTGTTTTATTAAGTTGTAGTTGTCATTTTAGTGTAAATTTTACTTAGACTTTCTTCCACAAGATTTTGTACATTGACTAACATAATTTGTAGGGTCTTCCAATAGCTTTTTGAGCATTTTTTTCCCCAATTAACTTGTTGTTTTTGCAAGTTTGGTGAAAAGACAATGGGAAACACTACCCATTTTTTTGAAGATTAAGAGCTTCCAAACCCCCCAAAAGTACCTTGTATCTTAACAAAACATTGTAAAAGTTTGTAAACCCCTTTGATCCATTTCTATAAGGATCCCAAGTCTCCCAAGAGAGACCTTTGTAACAAAAATAATTAAATAAGTGGGCCACAAAAGGCCGCACTTTTTTGTCTTCCCCTTAAAGGGTATTGGTGTTGTGGTTTGGTATTTTCGTGTGGTTTGATTTTTTCTTAAAAGTTCAACAATCTCACATATTAAGGATAAACTAAAAGTAATTACAATCTTAGACTAGATTTTATTTTTTGCAAGGTAGAATACTAATTGCTAGAATAGTTTTCCTTTGAGTAATTCTCAATTTTAGCAATTTTCTTTATTTTTGGAAAAATAAACCAGTCCCATCAACTCCCCTAATTAGGCTCATGCCGAATAGGGGTTGGACAGTGTGGACTTAGTAATTAGAAAACATTTACTTGTATGCAATTTCAATTTGGAAAATAAACACATCCGGTCATCTCCCTAGTGTATGCTCTGAACCCTTGCGACCCTGGCTCGATCTGGCGAACTTATCAGAACCGGGGTTGGTCAGTGCGGATTTAGCATAATTAGGACAATCTCACATGTTATTATTATTTGGTTCGGAAACCACATAAAGGGAGTGTGTGAAGTCAGACAGGATACATCGGGCTTGTTCCCCCTTGTGTTGGACCTCCAACACCTTTATTGAATTTGTTGGTGAAGTCATTTGGGTTTCAACAAATTCTCCGCAAATTCCACTTTAAGGGATAGTATCTTAAGAGGCCACACCCTAGATTAGTTTTTTTTTCTTGCATTACAATTTCACACAAGCAATAAAGTAATCTAACCAACCTTAATAAAACTTCACAAGGAAATTTACATATCAATTTCCATTGCAATAGTATTTGATATCTTGCAACAACCTTTACTTTTGGCACTGGTCTACATTTCAGTGTTTTCTTATCATATATTTCAAGCATTTGTATCTCTTTTTCAAGTTACATCATTTACATGCAAGTATCTTGAATGCTTTACTTTTCTAGCATAAGCAATTTCTTTTGATGTGTCATATATGCTACTAGTGTGGAATCATTTATATCTTGTTCTTGTTTGTAATAAACTCCTAGATTCATTTTTTTGTACTTAGATTAGTTCAAGCCATAGATTATTTTCTTTAGGGACTACCCCTATTGGCTTCACTAGGAGTTGGCCTGGACGGATGAGTTAAGGATCAAATGACAACACCTTTACTCGAGACTTGCCCCCAAGGACACACCAAGTGGATTTAATCTGTATTCCACGTTACCCAGGTGTGTATAAAAGAGGCAACAATCCAAAAAATTGTTTTTCCCTCTTTTCCCCCTTTTTTATCTTTTGATTTTCTAAAAACCAATTTTTTCAAAGAAAACAAACCTAGCTTTAAATCAAGAAAAAAGAACTTAATCCATCTTTTAAATCCATAAATATGAACTTAGCATTTCTCTCTTTTCAAAAAAAAAACATGGCTTAAAAACCCAAAAACAAATTACACTGAGCTTTCTTTGCTCAAAATCCATTTTGATTTCTTGGTGTATATCGAAAAGTGATTCCTTAGTCCATCACTAATATGAACAATCCTTGGGCCTTCATCTGCTTTGACTTCCCCTTGTCGTGGCTCTAGTACCATATTACAAAAAATGAACACAAAGAAACCAAGAACACAAGAGAACTTGGAAGAGAGAAATACTTCTTAGATAATAAAATATAGAGAGCCCAGTGGGTTAGCTCAAGTGGTTAAGTGTCATGAATTGAAATTATAGGTCTCAAGGTCAAATCCCTAGGTTGGCTATATGTGATATGTTAATACTTGATGTGCCTGCTAGGTCACGAGTATTATAGTCTATGTCAACGGTTAACCTTGGTCACCACCTGTGGACGATGGTGAAATATCCAAGGGTTTCCCATGCATGGTTACATGGCAAAAAAAATGGAGAGAGCACATGTCATTTTATAATAAAGGAATGACATATACCCTAAGTGCATAAACCCTAAATGCAACCTAAAATGACTTAAATGTACTTAAGTCATTAATACAACATTAAGGCATAAATTAGACTAGGTTAAAAAAGTCTATTGTTTAAATTACCATTATGAACTAAATAACTCTAACAGCTAAGGATGGGGAGATACATGTGAGTGGAAGGAATTGAAACACTCTAGCAACCATCATAATGTCTACTTGACTACCACTATTTTCAAACAAGAGATTCACAAGTCATTGGTTGAACTAGGTTAAAATTTCATAAAGTCAAGAGGAAAAAATTGCCTTCAAGTTTTAAATTCAAAAAATGACGAGAGAAATCAAGGAGGAAGCCATCATAGAGATTAAAGATATTATTTGGAAGAGAGAGATGGATGAATTATAAATATTGACATGAGGAAGAAGCATTGATGTGAATTGGACCACATCATGAGGTTAACCAAAGCCACACTAAGACAATCACACATATCAAAGAAATGGTGCTAGAAATAATAGACCTAAAGGAGTCAAGGAGGTTGAAGAAGATAATAAGATTCAAAAGAAGAGGTGGGAACACTTATACAAGTAAATAAATTTCTTGAATACTTACCCCTCTCTCTACGTGGATCAATGATGATTAGGGTAGCCAAATCTAGGATAGCCCATCAAATAGGAGATAATTCTATTCTATTCACAATCAATCACATTTTTGTTATGGCCTTTAGTGTTAACATGGCTTGGACTCTATTTTAATTTTGATAATATTTTGTGTACCAAAATTACTTGTTTCATCGTTAAAGAACAAACCACTATTTTTTGTACATTTTCTCCTCTGTGAATATACTCTTCTTTTACTAACAAAAACACACGAAAGAAATAATCAAATATTGTAATCAAAATCTATATTTTATTATTCTCAAACCTTAAATACATATTAACCATGATATCACATAAAACTTCAAAGAATCTAAAATACATTTCCAAATACTTGTTAGTCAAAGTAATTAATACAAACATCAACAATTAACCATGATCTCACATACAACTTCAAAGAATCTAAAATACATTTCCAAATACTTGTTAGTCAAACTAATTAATACAAACATCAACAAAACTCTATTAATAAATACCACCCAAAAGCATTGGAAATAATACTTGGAAAAGACAAATAGAATAAATGAAATGAAATGACTAAAATATTCTTGTTATATTTTAGTCTTTTAAGGGTTTCATAGTAAGAAAACTGCATGAATCCCAAAAACTTGATGCTAATCTCAAATTCAAACAAAATATAAGTGTTCACACAATTGTGAATAGAAAATGACATAAATCTTCTAATCAAGTCAAATTTAATGTTCGGCTCTAAGTATGAATCATTCATTTCCCTTAAGCTATTATAATAGTAAACAATGGGTTAAGGTGATTATTGTTGATATTATGGTAGTTGCGGGAGGTATTAACCTCCACGTGTAACCTTTGACAATACTAGAATATTCTGAGAAGCAAGAGAAACCCTAAAACGTTGGATAATAACCCTAGGAGACAAGTCGGCTCAAGAGAATATTTAATATTGAGTTATTAGCATCCAAAAAGAGAAGTCGGCCCAGTTAAGTGAGATAGAGTGGTATAAATAGAGGGCGCTAGAGCTCATTTGTCTCTCTCTCGCACACAACTGCATAATGACTAGTGGTGCGCAAGTTTGGAGAGGGAGTGCAGTTGCAGTTGCTGCAATTGGGATTTTGGCTTATGGTTTGGACTTTCTCTTGGTTATGGTTTGGACTTTCTGCTTAGTTTCTAGTTATTCTTGTTTGGTGTGTTACCCTTGGAGAAAGGTGCGCTAGCCTTGGTTGGCTATTGGTCTGCTACCAGAATTATTTTGTCTATCAAGATTAAGGTGTTCGGTGGTGGTCTTTGTGCCTATGGTTGGGTGACAATATTGCTATATTCTCTATGGAAAAACGAGCACATCCCTTTATTTATAACAAGTCATGGGCCCACATTATCTTTAGACAATCTAACCACTAGAAGATAGATTGGGAATTTATGTGTTAAGCTCGTTATGGCACTAGTTATAGTTGCAGCTAGGTTTTCTGATTATGCAGTTGCAACAAACCCTAACCCTTGTGTTCAGGCACTTCTGGTGAAGCATTTGACCTAATTCCTTGACATCCTAGTGCGCCCTAGCCTAGCGCACCTCTTGGTACTCTCAGCCAGCAAAATGTCAGGTTTGAATCTTTGGTCAAAGTCAAAGTGAAAGTTTGACTTATCAAAGTCAAAGTCAAAAGTTGACTTCTCGTCAAATTGATTTTGTGGTCAAAGTTGAAATTTTAGAGTTTCTAGCTTGCTCTATTCATTGAATCTTCTTATTGAGTTTATAATCTCTTCTTGTCAAGATGGTATCTAGTTTTAGATTGGAAGACAAGTTGACAATATGTTTATGGAAGCTGTCATAGAAGAAGTTTATAAGGATGACACAATTCTTGTTGTTGATGATTACAGTTGTGTGAGACATCCTCCAAGACACAGACTGAGTGAGTCGACCTGAGAGAGAGCCCATGAGTTGGGTGTGCCCATGAGATGGGTGTGTGGTTCCTCTCTGACACGGAGATGGAACGTTGTGCCCCTATGTCGGGTGAGGAAGCCCATGAGTTGGGTGTGTGGTTCCTCTCTGAGATGGAGATGGAATGTTGTGTGCCCCTCTGGGGTGAGGAAGCCCAGGAGTTGGGTGTGTGGTTCCTCTCTGAGACAGAGATGGAATGTTGTGTGCCCCTATGGGGTGAGGAAGCCCATGAGTTGGGTGTGTCGTTCTCTCTGAGACATAGATTAAACAATGTACTGGTCTCCTTTGTGCAAAGAGTTGAGATAATGTGATACTCCAGATGATTCTCATCTGAGACACAGTGAGAAAGTTATTGTTGAGTTGGATGTGCCTGTGGCTGAGCACAGGTGAACATGATCCTAATGGCTGAGCACTAGTGAGTGTGATTCTCCTGTCAGATGCAGTGAGAAAGCGATCTGTTGAGTTGGACGTCCCTGTGGCTGAGCACAGGTGAATGTGATCCTAGTGGTTGAGCACTAGTGAGTGTGATTCTCCTGTGAGACGCAGTGAAATAGAGATGTGGACATCCATGTGGCTTAGCATAGATGGATGTGCCCCTAGTGGCTGAGCACTAGTGGGTGTATGAAATCCCTTGCTATATTGTCCAAGAATCAGACTTACCTGTAACCCTATTTGTGATGTAAAGGGTACAGGTCAGCCCCACCATAAAGTTAAAGATAATTAATGTAAAAGATAATTAATATGGTAATTATTAATTATATTTTGAGTTATTGAGGTCGGCCCTATTGTGCCAATAGACACATCATTTGATGTGATAAGTCTTATATAAATAAAGGTGAATCCACAATGAGGAAACACACTTAACATTGTGTCATCTCATGATTTCAGAAGTTGT
>JZKD02S1679836.1:2534-18892 GCA_000966675.3 Picea glauca | reverse complement strand
GTGAAAGCAAGGGAATGCAAAGATTTACCTGTGGGTGCCTTTGTAGAAGGCGAGCTGCACCTGTCCTGGATGCAATTTTTTCCAAGCCCATTCATGCCTTTTATTCTTTATTATTATTGTTTTTTCTTCAAGAAGCTAATCAGGGGACACTGGCCTGGCATGGTGACCGGTGGTGGCAGTGTTACCCATAAGTACTTTCACAGAAATGAGAAGGTTGGCTCGTGTTGAGACCCCCTTTCTCTTGGCCATGCAACCAAGAGTCACTACCCTAGTGTGGTAACCAGATGCTAGTAGTGTCATACTGCTAGGTACCCATGCACCTAATAGGTTGGCTCGTGATGAGAACCCCTATCCTCTGACTAGGTCTTGTTTTATTATTTTTATGGGTCCCTCTTGTTTCTTGCTAAGAAGCCTTTTACTGCTTTCTCGGGGATCCCTAGGCGAAGCATCTCGAGGTTTTATTTTTAGGCTTTTATCTTTTGCTAGCTTGCTTTTACCTTCAAGGCCTTTAGCCCCTTCTTCCCACGAGGTAAGGTGCAATCCTCAAATGATTCGCCAACCCAGTGCCCAGACAAGTGTAATGGGATAGATGAGCGGGAAGCAAGATGGAAAAGTGGTTCTATGACGGGAGAGGACGATGACTTTTCATAAATCCCCCGAGTGGCAAACCAAAACCTACAAACACAGGCTTACTAGGGCATCCTGTCATTCCCCCCAGATATGGTCAAGTGGGCAAGTAAAAGATCCAAGCATTCGTTAGAAACAAAAGGAATCAAATGCACATATTCAAAGGTTTTGAAGATCAGAGTGACACATACCATGATACCCRGACTCATTACCTCATGGAGCAAGAACCATCTCTGACACAAGACCAAGCTAATGGTGATGGATGTTGTTGCTGATAGCAAAGTAGGGGCGCTGAAAGGGAGAAAAGATGGGCCCTCCAGGGCCATGCCTAAGTCGATCTGGCTCTTGGTACTCCATGTCTAGGACCTATGGGCCTCGAGACATAATCTCCTTGTTATCCCTAAAAGTGGGGATAACAGGGGTTCAAGGGCTTTCCCTTAAAAAAACTTTGGTCCATTTTTTGTTTTTTTTGGTGCTTTTTTTACTTTACTTTAGCCAATGGTTTCAGTCCATTGTAATCCAATCCTAATAAAGGGATTAGGGTTGTAATCTAATCCTAGATAGCAGATTAGGGTTAATTGATGTTGTGGAATACCTATATATTGTATTGTGAACATTTAAGAAAATTCAATCATAGAGAGAGAGGTGCGGCTTTGAGTTTGTTGGTTTCCCAATTAAGGGTTTTCAAGTTAAATCTATTGTGTATTGCATGTATTCCATTGTCTTCTTTTGTTATGAGATTCTATTAGCATATCTACTCTTGCACAAGTTTATCAAACTCTTCACTCCTAAGGTCACACCCTCTTTTGATGGCCTAAAAATCCCTTCCTCATAACCTCCAATATACCCCTCTTAGGTAGTCGAGAAAGGTGTAGTAGTGCCTTCTCTAGCAAACACAAAAAAATAAAGTTGTTTCCGTAGAGATCAAACCCCTCAAGGGCTTGAATAAATTTGATTTTCTTTCTCCATTAGCAACTCTCCAAGGAAGGATGTCGATGCAGTAGCTTTGTCCTCTTGGACAGTCTTAAATTATCAGTGGTTTGTTGTTCCTGTTACCCCCCCAGGCTAGGGATAACTAAGGAGATGATGTATCGAGGCCCACAAGTTGAAGACATGGAGTGTCGAGAACCAGATGAGCAGACAGAGCCCCTCCTCTCACCATTGATCGACGACAACAGCATCCACGGCACCAATATGGCCCAAAAAGGAGTGCAGGTCTTGCTTCATGAGGTAACAAATCTGATCTCGTGGTAAGTGTCATTTTAATAATTGAAGCATTTGAGCATGTCGCAAAGAGTCATTTCTAGATTATGAAAACGTTTGCTTGGAAATTATATCTTTTGCCTTATTTCACCTAGGGAAAAGGGCTACTACTAGGGGGTCTCCTTGAAGGGTCATCGTACCATTCCCACACATACTTGCCATTTTCCACACCTCTTCCCTTTTTGTTTCCTCATCTTTTGAGTTTTCGGGCTTATTGACCCCAAGAAGGGCTTGTACCTCATTTCATGTGAAGAAGGGGCTAAAGGCCCAGAGGTGTTGTAGCTGGCAAAAGTTAAAAGCCATATATTATCCCTCTAGATGCTCTCCCTAAGGTTCTGAGAACAATGAAACGCTTCTCCATAAAAAATTGAAGGACCTTTGAAAAAAAAAACACGTGATTAATAAATGTCTCGCTTGTTGAGGGAATGCATTTGCGGTGTCTTTTACTTTCCTTGCACATGGCACTCAATGTGTTCCTAGCTCCAAGTGGCATTGCGGTGCTCCTTACTTTCCATCACACATAGCACTCAATGTTTTGGACCATAATAAGTTAATGACAAATGAAGGGCTTGGAAAAAGGTTGCATTGCAAATGAGGGACGCAGCACACCCTCCACAAAGGCACCCATAAATGAGACAATATGAGCCCTTGATATGTCAAGAACCCCATACCCAAAAGTCATACCCTCATCCACCTCATACTCATTACATGACTTAGAGAGGGTCTTCTTGGGAAACACTCTTTGACCTAGGGATTGATCTATCCAATAGGGCACCATGACAACCCTCCCATACTTAAATTTGGCAAATTTTATAAGGTCTTTGAGCATTTGTCTAGTTTGAAAAGGGGGGAACTTGATGCACATGTTTGGGTGGTTCCTTTACTAAATATGCCTTACTTGGCATGATACATGTGACTTGTGGACCCTTGAGGAGCGTACTTGTTTGTCTTTCCAAGACCTTTCCAGGTGAAAGCAATCCATGGAGGAATTGTGCCATTTTGGACCTTCATGGGGGGTTGAAAACCCCAAGGATGGATGCCATACCCCACAGGATATGCATTGGATCTGGAGTGCTTGTGCACATGAGGTGATGAACGTTTCCTTTGGAGCCACTTTGACAACACTAGAGGATGACATCATAGCCCTTTGCACTTGGACGTTGGCCTTTCGAGGCCTGGGACGTCACCTCCTAAGCCCTTGACATCATGAGGAGGCTAGGGTTTTGGTGGGCTTGATGCTACCGGACATGATGTGATCTGGTTGGAAGGAAGATGCATGGGATGACACTCTAGCTCATGGGAGATTGACACATGGCCTTTGGAGGCCCAATGATTTGCATCTTGAGGTTCAATGTCACCCTTCTAAGAGATGATGTCACCCTTTTGAGGGTTTTACTTTATGTAAATTTTATTTTGTAAGTTGTGTTATCCCTAGTACCTAGGGGTAACTAGGGAGATGATGTCTCGAGGCCCTCAGGTTGCAAACATGGAGTACCAAGAGACAACATGACTAGCAGTGACCACTTACACAGACAGAGACCCAGCTCACCACCACAGTTCTAGGTTCATCCTCAGGGTATCCACCACATCAACTTGCTTTCGGAAGACATTGGGTCTTGATCCATGAGGTACAAGCCAAGTATTATGATGAGTGTCATTTCAATATTTGAGGCATTTGAGTTTGTTGCATTTTAAACTGCTTTTGAATATGTAACGTCTGCTTGGAAATTATGCTCTTTGCCTTGTTTCACCTTAGTGGTTGACATTGCGCCCTAGTAAGTGGGTCACCCTTAGGGATAGGTTTGCTACTGGGAGGTCCTCTTGACGAGTCATCGTGCCATTCCCGACCATACTTGTCACTTCCCACACTTCATCCCCTCATCTCCTTATCTTTTGGGATTTTCGGGTGTACTGACCCAAGAAGGGATTGTCCCTCATTTCATGGGAAGAAGGGGTTGAAGACCCAAAGGCTTGTAGCTGGAAAAAGATAAAATCCAATCATGAACCTTCTGAATGCTCGCCTAGGGATCCTGAGGACAATGAAATGTCTATCATAAGAAACTGATGAGACCCATAAAAAATAACTAATACGAAATGCCAACTAAGGTGGAGCATGTGTGGGCACTGTTTTTCATGCTTAGGAAGAAGCCCCACACATTGTTTTCAACTTGGGGAAGAATGATGTGACCAGGGTAGAGTCAAGGTGGGCACTGTTTTTCATGCTTAGGTAGAAGCCCCACCTTGGCTTCAACTTGGAAACATCTTAAAAGAACAAAGTGCAATAAATGGGCTTGGAAAAAGGTTGCATTGAAGGTGTAGCACACCCTCTACAAAGGCACCCATAAACGAGATACTGCGATCCCTTGTATGTCATGAACCCCATGCCCAAGAGTCTTGCCCCCATCCATGTCACTTTGTCCACATGTCTTAGAGAGGAGTCCCCTTGGGAAACACTCCTAAACTTGAGGTACGATTTACCCAATAGGTCATCAACCCTCCCATACCTAAACTTGGCAAATCGCATAGGGTCTTTGAGCACTTGTTTATTTTGATGAGGTAGTTTTTGATGTACATGCTTAGATGGCTCTTTTATTGACTTGATTTACTTATCATGATGCATTTGACTTGAGATCCTTGGAGGGCGTATTCATTGTCTTTGCAGGACCTAGTTAGTGGACAGATTTGGAAGAACAAGCCTAGTGTGGGCTTCCTTGGGGCTTGAAACCCAAAGGTTGGATACCTTATCCCATGCACCGGACGATGATGCTAGCCTTTGGAGGCCTAAGGAGACACCATGGAGGACCTAACCCAGCCCTTTGCTAGCCCAAGGATTTGCTCTTGAGGCTAAAACGTCACTTTTGAGGAGCTTGACGTCACCCTAGGGCTAGGGTTGTGGTGGTGGTGTTGTTGTTGCTTGTCACTTGGCATGTTTTGATGGGGGAAGGCCTGTCTTGGAGAAGGAAGACCTAGCACATGCGAGGGAGGCCCTAGAAGGCCCAACGACTTCCACTTTCCACTCAAACGACTTGCAAAAGGTGCCAAAACGTCACCCTAGAAGAGGGATGACGTCACTTTAGGGTTTCTTATGTGCATTTTTAAAGTTAAATTTGAATTTTATAATGTGAAGGGGAAAACTAAGGATCGTTGACCCCTTTGTGGTTTACCCTAAAATTAAGTGGACAAACACTTTTAGTAGGATTTGTATAAATAGAGATCATTTCTATTTCATTTTCATCATATCTCTCCCATTGTGAGAAGACTAGTGGCTGAAACTTGTGCCCTACTTGGGCAATTTGGTATCTCTCTCTTGTGCAAATGATTTTTGGTGATATCTCTTGGTGAATTGATGAGCTAAGGTGGTATGCACCTCTTGGAGACTTCTTCTCTTGCTTATGAATGGTAATTGCTTGGTGAACTAGGGTTTGTCTTGCATCTCTCTTGGAATTGGTAAGGAAAATCTGCAATTGCTAGTTCTTCTTGCTTGTTTGATGATTATTGTTGGTTGAAGCCCTAGGAGGAGAATAAGTGCATACACCCTCCACTAAGCTTCATCTCATTTGCTAGTTTACAAGTCATTTATTGCAAGGTTGCTAGGAGGAGTACAAAGGTGTACACCCTCCTAGATATACATTAGTTTGATTTGCATACCCTAGGGAGTAAGAGGGTTTACACCCCTGGGGATTTTTTTTATCTAACTCGTACTATTCAAGACTCCATTCACCCAAATTTTAAAGGCACTAATCTAAAGTTTGCATTGGAAAAATAAATTGTTTGCATTGGTAAACGTGATTTAAGATATATTGATATTGTTCAAGTTGGGATCTATTCTTGATGTTTTGAGGTTGTTAAGGCCTCTAGGGCGTCTAGGTTGGCTTTGTCTTCTTGGTGCTATAATTAAACAAAAACTACAACCATTAGGGCTGCAGAAAATTACTCTTTTTGATTTATAACTCACATTTCAACCATCAAAATTTGCTAGCAAGCTGCCATAATAATCTACTATTCTCAACGCACTTTTTTGGGTGGTTTATTTGTACTTTTTGTGGGTTGAAATTTTCTGTTGTAGCAGTAGTTTGCTACAGCCATAAGGCTGATAATATATCTCTGCAATACTTGTTTATAACAGCCTTATTTCATTGTTAAAGTCTTTCACACTTGAGTTATATTAGTGATTGTTAGTTTATCTCTTGCATCATTTACCTGACTTTTAGCATCTTGTAGCAGCTTCAATAATCATTTACTTGTTGATATATATTGGTGTTGACTGCTGCAAATAGGGACAGCAAGCTTAACTTGCTTGTCCATTGGATTGTTTAGTTTGTATCTCGTCTTTTCTTGTGTCTCGAGCAGGTACAATTATCTTCTGAAGGTATTCAACTTCCTTGGCAACTATTAACCATTACCGAGACTCCTTTCCAAGCTATCTTCCACTTAGTATCTTGACCTATAGGAGCATCTCTTCCATCATCTCACTTTTCGTCTCATTTCCCCCTAGGGTCACCCAAGATTCCCCCCTTGTGTTGGATTTATCCTTCACTAAAGTGAGGGGAGGGTTTATCTGAGGTGACAGTGGGTAATCTCTCCCACCGTTATCGTCATCTTGTGGATTGGGTCGGGATTTTCCCAACCTATAGTTTGCGCAATAACAAGTTGTAAAGGCAAATAAAAGGGGTCGGCCCTCTTTTAATTTGTGGTTGACATTTTTATGTGGACAAATTGGTTTAGATGGCCTCATATAAATAGAGGCCGTCTCATTTTCATTTTAGACATAACTCACTTGAGAATTACATAACTCTTGGCCGAAATTTTCACCCTACTTGGGCAATTCGCTATCTCTTGTCTCTTATACAAATAGATGCTTTACTTGTCTATTGGTGGAAGAAAGGCTAGCGACTTCTCTTGGATGCTTGTTCTTGGCAATTTTGGTGGAATATCTTTGATGAGTAATGGTTTTTCATGCTATCTCTTGGATTAAGTAAGGAATTTCTGCAATTTTTTGTGTTTCTTCCTGATTTCAAGGTTATTTTGTTAAACCCTTGGAGGAGTATAATTAAAATAAAGGCATACACCCTCCATAAAGGACTTTCTCTTCATTGTTATTGAAAAGGCTTAAAGGATTGCTACAAAGAGTAAAAAGGCTTACACCCTTGTAGCAAGACCTTGCTAAGGTTTGTTTACTCTACGGAGTAAAAAGGCTTACACCCTTGTAGCAAGACCTTGCTAAGGTTTGTTTACTCTACGGAGTAAAAAGGATTACACCCCTAGAGGAGTAATAAACCCTAGCTTAAAGCAAGAGACTCCATAACCCAATAGATAAGGCACTAATCTATGCATTGGAGATTCAATATTGTTGCATTAGTAAACGTGAATTTTGAGATATTGAGTTGTTCAAGTGTGGATCTAAACTCTATATGATATTCGCTCTCTTGTGCCCTAAGGGAGTCTTGATTTGCCAAGTGATCTAGCTACTGTAATAAACATTTAGCTAGAGCCAATAGGGCTGCAGCAAACTCACTCTCTTTTACTCTTTTACTTACTTTTCTACCGCTGAAATTTACTTGCAAGCTATCATAATTGATCTATTGTCTAAAGGCTACTGTTTGGATGGCTACTTGTTGATTTTAGTAGCTAGAACTTGCTGCTGTAGCAAAAGTTTGCTACAGCCATAAGGTTGTTATAAAACTCTGCTGATAACTCTCATTAACAGCCCTCTCTTGCTATCAAGGTCTTGGTTTAAACATTGGAAGATTGTTTACTAATTGCTAGCTTTATTTTCCAACATCATATACTTGATTTTGATGGTTTAACTTGCAGCTGTCATAACTTCTTTACTGCTGATATATATTTCCATACTGCTGCAATTCTGGGACAGCAAGGTTTCTTGCTAATTCCCCATTGTTTTGAGGCTTCTATCATCATATATTGTCTTGTTTGGGCAGGTCTAACATTTTTCGGCAGGGACACAACCTTGGTAATGAAATATCCCAAATCCGGCTGATCTGGATATCTACTACTGAACTAGTGTTTTGACTCTCAGATCTGAAACTCTGGGGGTTTCTGGATGCGTTTTAGTTAATTGTTTAACATGCTTGGTGATTTTTGCATGTGTGTCATACAAATAAGATTTGAACAGTATATTTGATGCATGCGAAGTAATGAGCCAACACAATCTCAATAGCATGTATTATATGGAAAAAGCAGGAAATACAATTGATATGCGGAAAGCAGAGAAGTAATCATCAGCTAGATCTCATGGATCGTCACTGGAATATAATGCAACTAATACAAAATACACGTTATCAGAAGATCTGGATAGATCTGCACATGCACGGATAGATCGACAAAATGTAGTTCCAGAAACTCACGACCACTACTGCAAATGCTGGACAAACTCGTCCTGGTGGCTATACTCAACCGATCAGCCTAAAATCTGTCCCAAACTGAATGCCCTAGCCTCTAGGCTCCTCCTGATAATTGTCGGACTGAAGATCTGCTCCCTGAAGCTCTGGATGAACCCCGGATAACATCCCTTGGGGGGTTGCGCACCTCCTAGGCTCTGGGAGTGCACCCTAGTGATTCCACCGACAGAATCCACTAATATTTGTCTCGAAATGTGCGCCCAAGCCTCCTCTGTACTGGGTCGGAAGGATTTCCTCTGATCTGATCCAGAAATCCCCCTGGAACCCCAAACGTCCCTCCTCAAGAGTTGCGCACTTCCTGGATGTCTGATGCACCCTGGTAGATTCCACCTTCAAAATCTGATGATTGGTGGCTCAAAAGAAGCGCCCTAGCTTATCCTCAACTGGGTCGGAAGGAATCGACGAGATAATCCCTGGTCTTGTGCAGCTACACAAAACGCTCTCTAACCCTTGTGCCCTCACTAGCTGCACTGCGCAATCTAGGCAATAGATCTGAATACTCCTGAACTAACACGGTGAAATACCTGGATGGTATCTCCGATAGGTTAGAGTGTGTCTTCCAACACCGAAACCGATCTGGGTGGTGGTTTCCTCCAGAAATCCACAAAACATCAAAGAGGTCGACTTCCTCCTCTAGAAACTGTTCTCAACATTAAATCATAACATAATGAGGAATCAGGTCGAATTCCTCCTTTTATATCTTCCCCGATCTAATTCTTCATTGACATCACTTAAGCTAGGCGCTTTTCCTCCTAAGTTGAGCGATTAATTAATTAAGTCCCCCCTCAACACCTTTTTTCTTCTATTTCTCCATTGACTTAGGCTTAAGTGACTTTTCTATGTTTTTTGGCTTAATTCATCGTTTAGCCAACTGTTCACCCTTATTTCTCCCCTTGTTCCCTGTTTGTGCCAAACTATAGTCTACGGGAACATATAGACTACTAAGTCACTCCCTGTTGGCTTACTCTTGGGAACGAGACATCACAGTCGTCCCTTCCCGAGATTGCTTGTCCTCAAGCAACATCAATCCTGGGTGTTGCAATATATGCACTCCCTCTCATGTGGCATCCTCCACTGAAAGTCCCCTCCATCTGACCAAGCACTCCCTGATAACCCTGCTCCTCAATCTGCGCTCTCTCTGCTCTAGCACCTCCTCCGGTACTAGCTCCAACTGACCCTCCTCATCCAATGCTGGCAACTCCTCTGAAATGCTAACCTATTGTCCCACTGCCTTTTTAAGGAAAGAAATGTGAAATACGTTGCGAATCTTGCTACCCTCTGGCAGCTCTAGCTTATATGCCACCTCGCCTACCTTCCTGATGATTCTATATGGCCCATAGAATCTAGGCTTCAGCTTCTTTGCCTCGTTTTTTTCAAGGAAGATTGTCTGTACAACTGTAATCGCAGAAAAACCAAGTCCCCTACCTCGAAACTGCGCTCTATCCTATGCCTGTCCGCATAGATCTTTTGCTAGTTCTGAGTTGCCTGTAAGTTCTCCTTTACCGCTTGTAGAATCCTCTTACTCTCTTCAACCCAGTCTTTGGCCCCCATGACCCTATTATCCCCAAACACCATCTCCACAAAAGAGGGTGCATCGTATCCAAACAATGCTCTAAACGGCGACATCCTGATAGGCATGTGGTAAGTTGTGTTGTAACAATACTCACCCATGTGCAACCATCTCACCCATGTGCACTGCTACCCCCCACATAATTTTTGAGATACCCCTCCAACCATTTGTTGACAATCTTTGTCTGTCCATATGTTTGTGGGTGGTAGTTGGTACTCATGGCTAACTCTGTGCCCACCAATCGAAAGAGCTCCTGCCAAAACACGTTGATGAAGTGCCCATCTTTGTCACTGACTATCTGTCGAGGTAAACCATGCAATCAAAAAACCTCTCTGAAAAATAGCTTTGCTACCTGTATGGCCTTGTAGTCTGTGGGTATGGCAAAGAAGTGTGCAAATTTGGTCAGCCTGTCAACCACTACAAATATACAGTCCCTTCCCTGCATTTGAGGAAGTCCTGTAATGAAATCCATAGAAATGCTCTCCCATTTCTGATCTGGAATGGGTAGAGGCTAAAGTAACCCCACGGGGTGTGTTTGCTCGAACTTGTTCTGTTGACAAGTCGTGCACTCCCGAATGTGTTTTAGTACATCATCCTTGAGACCCTTCCATGAGAATCTCTCCTTGACCTACCTATTAAGTTTTGAAGTATCCCCGATGCCCAATTGTAGGCGAATTGTGACACACCTTCATAATATTCCCTTTCAAGGTAGATTCTAGAACCAAATAGATCCGGTCCTTGTAGAAAATGGCATCATCTAGCACCCAGTATTTATCATCAACTACCTATCCATCCAATACCTCGCAAGAAAATTTGTTTTTGGAGTACTCCACCAACAAATGTGCCTTCCAGTCTGTGCAAATATCCATCATCGAACACCATGCTGGCCTCCTGGACAAGGCATCTACTACGACTTTCCTTTTCCCTTTAACATACTCAATGTCAAAGTCAAAGGCTTGGATCTTTGAAAGCCACTTTTGTTGTCTCTCGTTGAGGTCTTTCTGATCCAGGAAATACTTGACACTGTTGTGATCAGTCTTCACTACAAATCTGCTACCCACCAGATACTTTCTGAATTTGGTTAAGGCATGCATGATTGCCAACATTTCCTTGTCGTAAATTGAGTAGAGTCTCTCCGACTCGTTGAGCTTCCTGCTCTCGAACACAATGGGATGGCCCCCATGCATCAAAACTGCTCCAATCCCCACCCCTAATGCGTCGCACTCCAAGACAAACGGTCGAGAGAAATCCGAAAGGGATAGAACAGGGCATGTGCTCATAACCTTCTTCATTTTCTCAAATGTCTGTTGTGACTCGTCCGTCCAATGAAAAGCACCCTTCTTGGTTAGATCTGAGTGGTGCTACCAACTGTGAAAAGTCTCTTACAAACCGCCTGTAGTGACTACATAACCCAAAGAATCCCTTCAGCTCCGTGAGGTTCTTGGGTGTCGGCCAATCCAGAATGGCCATGATCTTCTCCTGATGAACCTGTACTCCCTACTCACTGATGATATGCCCCAAGTACAGTAGTTCTCTCATCCCAAACTCACACTTGGACTCCTTGACATATAATGACTCTGCCTGCATAATGCCCAAGACCTCCTCCAAATGTGCCAGATGCTCATCCCATGTCCTGGTGTAAATCAATATGTCATCAAAGAATACCAAAAGGTACTTCCTCAACTGCCCCCTGAAGATGTGATTCATGCAAGACTGAAAAGTGGTTGGTGCATTGGTCAACCCCAATGGCATGACCAAAAACTCGAAATGACCAAAATAACATCTGAACATTGTCTTCTCTATGTCCTGCTCCCTGATGCTAATCTGATGATAACCTGACTGCAGGTCAATCTTGGTGAAGAAAACTGACCCATGTAGCTCCTCCATCAACTCATCTATGAGTAGAATGGGGTACCTGTTCTTGATCGTTTTCTTATTGAGGGCTCTATAGTCAATGCACTTCCTCAATGTGCCATCTTTCTTCAGTACCAGAACGATTGAAGAAGCAAAAGGACTCGTACTGGACCTGATGTGCCCCATCGCAAGCAATTCTTCGATTGCTTTCTCGATCTCGTCGTTGAATCTCATGGGGTGCCTATAGGGTGTGGTGATCATCAGTGTAGCCCCTGCCTCCAACTCAATAGTATGCTTGAACCCCCTGTCTGGTGGTCTCCCTAGTGGTATCGGCCCAAACATTGGCTCATACTGACTTAGAAGCTTCCTGATCTGTGGATGGTAATGCTCTCTGCCCTCTAATTCTTTTCGGGTAGTTATCAAACATTGTTGCATATGCTACATCACCATGACGGAAGATTCGCTCCATCCTCCTTCGATGATACTACTCGGGGTGCTCCTGTAGACATACCTCTCAGTACCACTCTCGATCCGATGGCATCTCTGAAGCTCATGGTCAACGTCTGATAGTTGAACCCAATCTCCCCCAATGAACATAACCACTGTACTCCCAACATTGCATCTATATCTGATAGGTCAACTACATAAAAGGTGTCTGTCAAGGTGTAGTTGCTTAACTTGACCTCTAGGTTTGGGACCATGTCCAAGCATGTCATAGTGTATCCGTCTACCACTGCCACGTGGAACCCCTCAAACTCCTCAATGTGTAACCCTCTCCTGGATACTAAGGATGCATCTATAAAATTGTGGGTGGCCCCACCATCAACTAGAGTTGTCATACATTGCCCCTATACAAGGCCCTTGAGCCTGAGAGTGTTGTACCTGGGTACTCCGAAAAGGGTTGCTATGGTTCCCCCTTTGACCTCTCTACGAGGTTTTGTCTCCTCCTTTGGTTGTGCCTCTCTCTGAATCTAAGGTTTCTTCGGATGTCGCTCCAGCTCGTGTGTAGTCTCATCCTCTGAATCTAAGGTTTCTTYGGATGTCGCTCCAGCTCGTGTGTAGTCTCATCCTCTGAATCATTGTCTGCCTGTGCTCCGATCTCCTCATCCTCCTCCTCACTGCCTAATTCCACCTGAATGTAGTGGATCTGCCCCTTTCCCATGCATCTATGCCCTGGGACCCAAGGTTTTCTACGAGAGAAGCAGAGATTCTTCCTCATCAACTCTCGCCCAGTGTCATCGTCTAGCTTGGGCTTACCCTTCCATTCCCTTTGAGTATTTTTTTGATCCTTGTCTCTCTGTGGTACAAAGGGTTTGGTAAAGGTTTTAGGTTTCAGCGTTGAGTCCCCCATGTCTCTCATGCGCACAATGGCCTCCTGTAGGGTGTGAGGCTTGAAAGCCTTAACCCAACCCCTCAATGGTTTTGTCAACGCCCCGGTGAGTAGCATCATCAACCTGTGCTCTGATATATCTGATACGGCCACTGCCTTCCGCTGGAACTCTGTGATGAAAGCCTCAACTGACCATGTCTGTCTCAACTGTGTAAGATCCCTGAAATGGAGTTTTGGATCTCTCCTGTCAAACCTTTCCATCAACCTCTCGGTGAGCTCCAAGTACTAAGTAATGTGGTTGTGACCCAAGGTCACCAACCCATGGTACCACCACTCGTGGGCCTCCCCATCCAAGTGCAAGGTGGTGAAGTTGATAGCCTCTGACTCTGTCATCGAGTTAAGCTTGAAATATGTGTCAATATTTTGTACCCATGCCTGAGTTGAGCATCATGATGACCCGTCAAAAGTAGGAATGTTCATCTTTCCCACTTTCTTGATAAAATCCATGTTTTGAGTTTGTGCGTTTCCCCTTTGTGCCTCCCGGGGTCTGTTCCGATACCTGATCGAACAATAGTCTAGCAAACTCATATCTGCATGGAACTCTGGTCCTAGTGCGAAATAATCTCTCTTGTACTCTTCAAATGGGTCCTGTGGCACTGCATGTCCCTGACCTGGCTGTCCTCCTGCCTGCCCTGGCTGTCCCAACGGTTGTCCCCATTGGAACTGCGAATATAATGGTCACGGAATCCTCCCAAATGATGTATAGGCATGGATAGGTGAAGGGTGTCCACTCGCTCTGCCCTGAGATCCACTGGAGCCACTGGCCCCACCTCCCTAGTGTCCTCCAGAACCACTCGCTCCTCATGTGGCATTGGCACCCATAGTGCTCACGCTATGCTAGATCATTTGTGTGTTGATGGCCATCTGTGCTATGGCGTTCATCATGTCTCGTTGTCCTCTGGCTAGGTCATTCAAGATGTCATGTGTACATCCAGAATGTGTCTTGGGGGCTTTCCCCTTACCCTCTAGTGTCTCCCGTCTGTCACCCATAATCCTCTCTATGTTTTCCTTTGTGTCAGAGATGATGTGATCTTTGTCCTCTAACTCTAGCTCTGTATCTGATTGAGTATGGAAGGGAGTGTAGTCTCTTCTGTTCCTGTCTCTTTTGTCTCTATTATGTCCTCTGCGATACTGAATGTACTCGTCCCCAATATGTCCTCGGCCCTCTAGGTATTTTGCACCTGTTCTCAGAATCATTGGGTCATGAGAAGCACTTCTTCACAGGCTAGCAGGAAAAAGGCTCTGATACCACTAAAATATCCCAAATCTGGCTTATCTGGATATCTACTGCTGAACTAGTGTTTTGATTCTCATATCTGAAACTCGGAGGGTTTCTGGATGCGTTTTAGTTAATTGTTTAACATGCTTGGTGATTTTCTCATGTGTGTGTCATACAAATAGGGTTTGAACAGTATATATGATGCATGCGAAGTAATGAACCAACACAATCTCAATAGCATGTATTATATGAAAAAAGAAGGAAATACAACTGATATGCAGAAAGCAGAGAAATAATCATTAGCTAGGTCTCATGGATCGTCACTGGAATACAATGCACCTAATACAACATACTCATGATCAGAAGATGTGGATAGATCTGCACATGTACTGATAGATCGACAAAATGCAGTTCCAAAAACTCACGGCCATAGCTGCAAATGCTCGACAAACTCACCTTGGTGGCTATACTCAACCGATCAGCCTGAAATCTGTCCCAAACTGAGCGCCCTGGCCTCTAGGCTCCTCCTGATAACTGTCGGACTGAAGATATGCTCCTTGAAGCTCTGGATGAACCCTAGATGACATCCCCTGGGGGGTTGTGCACCTCCTAGGCTCTGGTAGTGCGCCCTAGTGATTCCACTAACAGAATCCACTAATATTTGTCTCGAAATGTGCACCCTGGCCTCCTCTGTACTGGGTCAAAAGGGTTTCCTCTAATCTGATCCAGAAAGCCCCCTGGAACCCCAAACATCCCTCCTCAAGAGTTGTGCACTTCTTGGTTTTCTGATGCACGCTAGTAGATTCCACCATCAAAATCTGATGACTGGTGGCTCAAAAGAAGTGCCCTGGTTGATCCTCAACTGGGTCGGAAGGAATCAACAAGATAAGCCCTGGTCTCCTGCAGCTACACAAAACCCTCTCTAACCCTTGCGCCCTCACTGACTGCACTGCGCAATCTCTGTAATAGATATGAATACCCCTGAACTAACACGGTGAAATACCTAGATGGTATCTCCAATAGGCTAAGGTGTGTCTTCCAACACCGAAATTGATCTGGGTGGTCGTTTCCTCCAAAAATCCACAAAACATCAAAGAGGTCGACTTCCTCCTCTGGAAATTGTTCTCAACATCAAATCATAACATAATGAGGAATTAGGTCGAATTCTTCCTTTTATATCTTCCCCGATCTAATTCTTCGTTTACATCACTTAAGCTAGGCGCTTTTCCTCCTAAGTTGAGTTATTAATTAATTAAGTCCCCCCTCAACACCTTTTTCTTATATTTCTTCGTTGACTTAGGCTTAAGTGACTTTTCCTATGCTTTTTGGCTTAATTCATCGTTTAGCCAATTGTTCACACTTATTTCTCCCCTTGTTCCATGTTTGTGCCTAACTATGGTCTACGAGAACAGATAGATTACTAAGTCACTCCCTGTTGGCCTACTCTTGGGAACGGGACATTACAAGCAACCATTTACCAACTCCTAAGACTCTTTCCCTAAGCCTCATTCCCATCCTTGACCTTGACCTATAGGGGTACCCTTCAAGCTCTTTCCTTTTCCCATCGCAATCCCCCTAAGGTCACCCAGGAAGCCTCCCTTGTGTTGGACTTGTCCTTCACTAAAACGAAGGGGACATCTATTGAGGTGATAGTGATAGGTGTTCTAGTTGTGTCACACGCTTGGTGTTTGGGTTGGGCTTTTCCTAAACTACAATCTGTGCAATAACAGCTCCAAAAGCATATTCCCCTCCTCTTGAATTCAATCCCCTTTCTAACAGATCTCTCAACCAAGTGCAGAAGAGAACACTAATTCGACTCCTTGCTCAAATGGTGATAGGCATCTAGCTAATTTGGGGGTACTTACTATAGGGTGCAATGTTGGTGGTATCTTTGCTAAGGTCACACCTTCCTCTAATGGCCTAAAATTGCCTTCTTCATCACCTCTGTTATCCCCGATATCTAGGGATAACTAGGAGATCATGTCTCGAGGCCCACATGGTCCTAGACATGGAGTA